>JBAMJV010001354.1:0-25068 GCA_037951105.1 Echinarachnius parma | reverse complement strand
TGTTTTTATACAAATTAGATTTTTTGTATGATAAATATAAATATTTAGGTAACCCTCTTTTTGTCAACGATCTCTCATCCAATGCTGTTTGTACGGTGTAGTTTTTATCTAAACGATTCGCTATCGCAATTGCCTTTATAATACGTATCAGTTGTCATTGTTAGCGATCGTGGATTGTTGTTTTACCCTTCTTCTTTCTTTTCTCGTCTCACCCGCAGGGGTTCCAGGCTGGCCCTCAAGAGAACCAACATCAAGATCGACATTCCTGATGATGACAATAAAGGTGAGCTCCATACACAGAAATTTTGGTAGCGTTTATAATCTTATTCTTGTAAGGGGAATATTTACTATACTAACATATTGCAAACAATTGCTATTCTAGGGACACAAAACAAAATTGTTGTTTATGCTTGAAACCATTTCATGTTTCATGGGAAGCTCCCCCCCCATTCAAGGGTATTGCGGCTTCAATGGTATAAGGCACCGTACTAGCCATCCGGAGGTATCGGCTTCGATTCCCGGCGAAGCCTATTTTTCTTTGGCTCATTTTCATACATTTAACAAAAAATTCTAGTCAGTTTCCTCAATATGTTTAGAAAATATTTATTAAGTATTTTATTCATGTCCACATACTTGTCTCATCGGCCCTTGACCCTGTTCTAGTCAATCACATTCTGTCCCATGTTACCCCATGCCAGTTGTATCCGCGTTCCCCTTCAAAATAATATACGACACAATGCGACGAATCCCACTCTTAAATACGGCGGATATATTTTCTTTATTAAATAACCATATAATATTTATGATGATTGAATGCGCATTGCACAGCGGGGACCTGAAATAATTAGTGTTCTTTGGCCGGCGAATGCGACAGTGTATGAATTTATGGCACCCGTTGTATTGACTTGTAAAGAGAGACACGACCGTGATGCAAGGCATCGGAGGAAGAACAAGTCCTTCTCTCAACATGGAATCTTTGATGAGGTAGTGTTTATTTAAGGATGTATATAATTTCCGGATGGAGTTCTCGATGGAAAGCGCGCGGGCTATGGCCGGGTGTCTTTGCCCTCTCGGTCATTGGTCGCATGCCATAAATAGTGAAGTCATATTAAAGATAATAAACAAAATCGTTTGACCCCTTTTGTTATATTTATTTTGTTTTAAGTCTTAGAATAAAAAACGCGTTAGTCATTTGATCTGCATAATGTTATGTGATAATTTTGACACGTGCATAGAACGCTTTTGTAATGACACAATTGTCACGGTGGTCACATTCATAATTTACGTATTGGACATTTAATATATGCCTTCATCACAGGATATACTTAAGAGATCGTATGATATATATTATATACCACAAATAGTACTTTCGAATATGTATAGCTCCCCTTATTATATCAGAGTAGTAATTGCCAAAAGGATAACACCTCTAACATTCTTACCTACAACTAAGTCGTTTATACTGTCGGGAGGGGTGTGTGGGTATTATTACCAGTGGCGTACCGTGGTCGGACTGATTTGTAGAGATCGTGGGGGGGGTGGGGGGTGGGGGGTGGGGGCACTCCACCATATTGGGGGGCTACATCCTTATGTATTTCCTTTGTTTTTTCAAAAATTATCCTTATGTTTTGTACTTAGTCATACCAGAACATTCCATTATGTTAGACGCATAGGATTAAATGAATTGATGATTATGAAAACAAACAATATTAATTGACTTTTTCTATATTTTCTTCTATATTGTCATACCAAATTGCTTCACAAAATTAGTTATATTGAAACATTATGTTATTGGTAAGATTATCCAAAACAGCATAGCCTAACCAGATATGCATGACTAAATCCCAAACAACTACCCTGAAACAAAAACAAAATAATACTAGGTAACAACGCAAACATGGTGCAAACAAAACTAAACCAAATTAAGACAAGCCCGCCGAGTCTCAGCTGTGACGGGGAGGGATGGGTTTGTGTGAGAAAGTGAAGGAGCAGTTTGCTACGCTTCACGGTCCCCTACTCTTCGGGCAGCAGGGGGGCCGTTGCAGGCACTGCCCTGCCCGCCGAACCTCCGGCTGATGTATGGATGCCAGTCACGGGCAGTCGGCACGCGGCATCTAAGTTTCATGGAAATATTAAATGAGATATCAAAGTTTCATCGGCGATGCAAGAAGCCTCGCCTGTGTGTCATCCCGCAGTTGGAATTATTTTTCTTCCTCCCATTCCCGGCTTCGGTATTCTCCGGGGCCTCTCTGAGAGATGCTCTTGCTTAGCACGAAGCAGATATCTTTCATTATTTTTGTCCTACATCTTTGAATAAAAGAAACCCTTTGGCTTTCTCTATACAATGTTTACTGCAGTCAACCTAAGATGCAACACCGCGTTAAACCAGAACGAATATATGAAAGCCTCGCATGTTTCATATTTTGGGGTCCAGTTTTCACTTTACGTTCGATGTACTGTATTTTTACTATGATATTTTCCCCATCAACCACACATGCAACATTCTAATTTGCCAAAACGATTAGTTTCTAGTCCGACACTTTTACTTCACCATGCATGTGTTGAGTACATGTTACCATTGGTTTACCTCTACGGATGATATCAATACAGCTCTCAATTGTTATGACGTTATTATAGTTAACAATAATAGCTCTCTATTTAATAAGGATTGGTCACTTTTTTATTCGATCTATAATATACTGTAATAGTTCCATTATTAGTACATTTATCATTGTAGTTAAAGATACGTCATCGCCATTTCTTACAACGTATGAATTAACTCATTTATACAATTGAAACAATAACAATTATAACCCAGACTCCGATAATTAGATTGAGGACGAATGTATAATGACAATATGGTACATGTATTTATAGTCATAGAGGACTTCATGAAGAAAAAAAAGATTGATATGCCACATATACCTAACCTCAAATTTTATTTGACGTTCATTGGGCACAATAACTTGATTGAGGGACAAAAAAGAGTAAAAAGTAAGAAGATTGATCCTCCTCGGATTTTAAGAGGGGAAGGGGGCGCCGAGTGATGTATCATTCAAACTATCACTTGTCCCCATGGTTCAGTATATGTGTGTAATTTATTTAATACATCGTATAATAACCACTTACCCGGAGGGCCAAGGATCGTGCATTATATGTATAAAAATAAATTACATCGTCGTCAGTTTTATTCAGACTACTATTATGTAGAAGATTGAAATACCAATTTCCAATATATGCGTGTCAAGTCATGTATCTTATATTCTCGTTGTAATTGAGTTATCAAATAATATGCTTGCCAGTTCGTATAGTTTACCAGGATATTCTTGACATTGTATCAATCAGACATTATTATATTATAATATTATATAAACTCGCCTAGACGCACACATATCATGCTTTCTTACCCATACTATTCTTGCTTATTATCATGATTATGTTGTGCGAATTATGAGGTTATGGTTTGCCACGTGTTCGTCAACACTATACATCGCCCCCTCATTCTCCCCTCAAGATTCAAACTTCTCTTTTTTCAACCAAATCTTAATTTTCCTTCTTGTTTGTTCTTTTGAAACTGATTGTTATTTATATGGTAATGTTCCTGGACTCTTTTCTGTTTTTTTTTCTTTTCTCATTTCAAATAACTTGTTGAGTTTTTGTATAGAGTAAGGCAAATTATTATTTTATCAGTATCAGTGTATGTATGTACTTCAATTTTGGGGAGGTATAATTCCCTATACTTTGTGAGTACATCTAAATGATGAATAATCATTAAATCAAATTTTTGCTTATATTTTGATTTCTGTTGGGACAGATATGACTGACAACGATGAACGGGCAAGTCGACTACAGTTCGGTGACGAAGAAAGAGAAGAACGGACACGTGCGGTTGTCTTCTGGGATCGGACCGGGGGGTCGACCACGGTGCAGCTCTGGCGGAGCATCGGGTAAGTCATCTGACACTGCACCTCCCCAGGGACACCAACAGGCCTGGGCTTCAACGTTCGACTCGCTGGACGGTGGCATGGGTCACTCGGGACGGATGGCTCAGCGACGAGCTCGGCAAGGCGCGTGGCAGCGATGTCGAAGGGGTCGTCGATGGGGGCAGTCGAAACGGAGAATGAGCGGAGGGAATCGGGGAATGGGCGGCGTGTGTGGATGGAAGCGTGATGTTGGGGGTTTGGCGCGCGTGTTGTACGGACTATGGAACGGGCGGCGCAGCGGCTAGGTTGACACCCCCCCGCCCCCCCCCCCCTCCCCGCCGTTCCGTGCTACTCGCAAGACGAGGGTCATGGATGACACGGGGCTAGGTTCAAGCGCAGCCCGCCACAGCCCTGGCCGTCGCACAGATGGCGAAGGATCAGTATCCACTCAACCGCCTTACTCGGCGAGGTCGATGACGTTATGAGTGGATGGCATGCTGGCTCGGGTTACTGCGGATTCGTGGGCAGGGCATGGGGCATACAGGGTGGCAACAGCAGCATGTACATGCAGTCTTTCGAGCCGCACACGACGTCGACGTCGATTGTACAACACGAGCAACACCGGCTACCACGTCCCCCACCACTCTTTCCAGCATGTCCAGTGGGCTCGGCAGTCACCTGCAACGCGCGCACCAGGCGCAGGCCCATGCGCGCCACCTCGCCAAAGGGCAGACAACTTTCCCTACGTGCAACGGCATGTCGTCTCATCCATGCCTCGGCGCAGTTCCTGCATCACGGTAGTCATTAGCAACCCGGCTGATGCCATGAGTGATGAACATGAACATGCACAATGAACGAACCTACGCCTTCCCGAGTCACTCCATGAAGATTCCCTGATCTAAAACAAGGCAGGCGATCGCAGCTCTTCGCTATCTATATAGGAAACATTTGTATGAGGAGACTCAGCTTCTCTGAAAACTTATTCTAAGACGCATTTGGCACTGTGGTGACAGACTCTCTAATACACCTCATGCACCATTTCTCTTGTGTTCTCAGTACAACTGTACATTATTTGAAACTTGAACATGTATACCTTGTGAAGAGTTTGTTTTGTTTGTTAGAGACTGATAACAGTACGTAAGTGATCATACTCATACTCCATCGCAAACATTTCAGTTAGCGTCGTGCGTATAATTGACCATTGCTGACGGTTCCTGTCAGACTTCGCTGGACATTGAGGTTGGGAGAATATGTTTTGCTTTTTTTTTTTTTTTTGTTCAATCAGAAAAAATTATTTTTATTTCTTTTTATACTTTAACAACTCATATGCATAGTAAGAAACTGTACGCCAATGAAACGTCATCAATTTAGAGTGGTACAATAGCTACATTCAGATTTGCTGTGAGTTACTAGAAAATGTTTAGTGAATTCGATTATTAGAGTCACATGTTTGCATGTTGTTAGTCACATTTTCCCCTATTTATTCTGATTTTGATTCGATACCATTCGCATCATGTGTAATCAATCGTGAATTAATACACTTTTAAAGCAAACAAAAGAAGAAGATGATGCTGCTAGAAATATTAACCTTTACACTAAAATTGATCATCTGTTTATATAAAAATACGTAAAATTAATACAGGATCATATGCTTCTCAAATCGTCAGTCCGAGCTTTAAACGAATACGTTTGACACACTCCATCAAATTTACCATGCTTATGCGTATAACATGACAACACAAAATATTGACATCGCATATGGGTCTTCGTTCAAACTAGAACATTTTGATACATTTTAAAAAAAGAGAAGGATTTTACATTAAAAGTATTGTGTAGTCTGGCATAGCTATTTAAAGCCTGGGAGCTAAATTACGTTTTAAGTAGCTCTAGCCTAGCTATACTCTTTCACATATGTAGGACGTGAGACTGTTTTCAATCCTCTGAATTTTTTTTATCAATTTGATCTGCAATATTCAGGGATATTGTAAATAAATTTGTAGAGAAAGAGGAATAAGGAGAAAGATAGATTGTGTTATTATCTTGGATTGTTTTAACAATTGAATTTTTCGTTTCGTTGATACACCCCAAATTAGTTTCGGGTACGGTATTCTAATTATTTGTTGTGGTTCAAGAGCACAGGGGTGCATGGTTGCCTTTAATTAATATATTTCCGTAAGGGGGGGTGGTATCTTACTAAATATATAATCGCTTTAGAAAAGCATCAACTAGAACGATTCAGCTGCAACAGTTATTCATATACTCATCTAATTTATTTTCATGTACATGTAGCAATAATTGTATTTTCATAATCTATTTTAAGGATTTTGACGTCAGTGAAATGTCAATTTGCATGTGGCCAAATTCGATTTAAAAAATGAATAGTTGTTATAGCGAGGTGTAATAATAAAGGTTATGTTTTAGATACTTTGTTTTAATCAGTTTGGTACGAAAACACTGATTGGAGTTGTGTGTCTTGCATACTGGAAGTTTCAGTACTTTGTGTATTATTAGTTGTGTTAATGTTCCATTGTATGTGTCAGAGACCTTCACACACTAATGTCGACATCGCTGTAATTATTTCTGAGAACGGATAGATTTTTACGAAGTGCAATCATTTTTTTATTATGTACTACTCAAAGTATGAAGATATTAAAAAAATAAAATGTTGTGAAAGATGTGTTTGTAATATAAGAGGGTTTTAGTCCGTCTAACATATAGAGTTGGATTTGTATGTATTATAATAGGTTTGATATCAAAGTTAACGGACATGACTACTTTGCTGTTACGATATTGTGAATAAATTAATCGAAACCGGAATTACGATAAATGTGTCTTGTACTGTGTTCCTGAGTAATCAACGTTAAAGGAATAGCAGCCTACCATTTTGGTCAAAAATAATGTTATTAACTACACCTTTGTTGGTTATCATTAAAAAATTAACCGTTTTAATTCATATGGTGCTTGAATGGTAGTAAAACATGTAAACGGTTAAGTTACAGGGCGGGTTTTCATTTGTTTTCAATTGTGATGTGATGTTTGGTTAAAATAATTATCCAATATAGAGTCACCAAAAAAAACTTTCAAGCCACTTTTGGTACATTTTGGAAATCAAGTAGGCTTTATGAATGTTACAATTAAATGTGGGACCGCATTTATTCCAAATGGATATAATATAATAATATTTATGTATATTTCAGCTTTTCTGAACCGATTTAAAAAAAACAAAGTTGATTCTTTCTTTAAAATCGCGTGTGCTTTATCCGATTTTACACTTGGTTTTTCATTACATCACACAATAATTATTTCTCGAACTGCCCTCTAAACCCAAACTGTATTATATATCCCTTTAACCAATTAATGGGAGGAGACGACGCTTTATATTAGTATTTTTTAATTTTTCTCCTTTTGCCTAATATCAGGAGTTCTTTCATTTGATTGCCCCTACAACCCTTATCGATACTCCAATGTCTCAACGTAAAAAAGATTGAATGGTTATAACAAAATAGCCAAATAATTATCACATTGATTTTTTAATATACAGTAAGTTTGGATACAAACAAGAACTGGAATTAATCGAAGAAAATACATTTAGAGAGACGGTGAAAGGGGCCATGAAGAAGAAGAAGACGATGTGTGATGATGATGATGATGATGATGATGACGATGACGATGACGATGATGGTGATGATGATGATGATGATGATGGTGATGATGATGATGATTGATGGTGATGATGATGGATGATGATGGTGATGGTGATGATGATGATGGTGATGATGGTGATGATGATGATGGTGATGATGATGATGATGATGATGATGATGTTGATGATGGTGGTTGATGATGATGATGATGAGGTGATGATGATGATGATGATGATGGTGATGATGATGATGATGATTGAGGTGATGATATGATGATGATGATGGTGATGATGATGATGGTGATGATGATGATGATGATGGTGATGATGATGATGATGATGGTGATGATGATGATGAGTTGTGATGATGATGATGATGATGATGATGATGGTGATGATGATGATATGTGAGTATATGATAGTGATGGTGAGGAAGAGGATGAAGGGGGATGACGATGGTGTTGGTGATGGTGAGGAGAAGAAAGAGGAGGGGAGGATGATAGTGATGATGAGGAAGAGGATGATGATGATGATGGTGGATTATGGTGATAGTGATGAGTATAATGCCTGATAAAGAAGATGACTATGACGATGGTGTTGATGGTGATGTCCAGTACTGATTAGAAAGGGACTTTCTTAATGTATAATATAATACAATCGTTAAAACTATTTGGGCTGGTGCAAATTATTTATACACCATGACATATGGGGTCATTTGACCCCTTATATGAGACCGGCTCTGGCAAAACCAGGAACTCGTCACATTTACGATTTTGCGTAAATGGCCTGAAAGGGTAAATTAAAATGACATCAGGGACGAAATGGACATTTTAGTATCATATTGTTTAAGCAACTTCTAATTGTTTCTAATGAGATATGCAAAATTCCGAAATATTATCGGGGAAAATGGCTATATCTTTAGGATAAAATCAAGAATGACATGTACTTTGAACTGAGTGTTGAACTTAACCTCAATTATCTCCATTGTTTTAGCAGAGATAAGAAAAATAATTTAAAAATCATAACTTCGTCAATTGTGTCCGATTGGCATGAAAATAGGTCTCAAAATAAAGAGAAAAATCCACACGACAACATCATATCAAAAGCTGAATTTTTACATTTCGTGTCAAAGTTGCTGGTTTTGCCAGAGCCGGTCACATAACTATGTGAAAACTTGTCCACCTCACTCGATCAGATGTCCAAAAATGAAACACAATCAGGCAAAACGCAATTTCATGTTGGGTACACAATAGCTGCCCCCCCCCCCCCCCCCCCACCCCCAGGGTATACAACCACCCCACTTATAGTCCCACTCTCTTATAAGTATGGAATGACTGAGTAGTTAATGAGCGAAAATGCTAAATAATATTGTCCCAAGTTTGTACCGTTGAAATGACCCACTAGGATTTGTTTCTAATTCACAGGAATCAAACGGTTTTCACACACCTCATTGTATTCGTATTACCATGTAGGAGTCATGGAAAAGCTTTCGTTTTTTTTCAAAATTTATCTTCCGTTAGTAAGAGGTGTATTATTATTGAAGTGTTAAGATTGGATAATTTTAACTGTGTATACAAAGTCAGTCAGTTTTTAGCGAATAATAGTATATATCTTTGTACTTTGGCTCATTACTCGATCATATATGACATTCATTACCATGGAATTTCCACACATCATACACAGAAATTCACATTTTATCAACAATTTGCAATTTCTTTGTCATCAAAGTTACTAGATCCCTTTAATCATAAATATCTTTTGAAAAAACAAAGCTGGTGTCATACTGTTATTAGTAAGAGAAATACAAACGGGTATGAAATAACCACTTTTGAGATGCAAGACGTATTTGCATTTGGTCGATTCCGAATCGGACAAAGTTACCACACCTGTAGCAGGAAAAATCCACCTCATTATGGGGGGGGGGGGGGGGGGGGGGGGGGGTTCCTGTAATATTATGACGTCATACTATCCACCCCCATCCCGATACGGGTAAGAAATTTAAAACAAAATCGTCAAAGAACCCTCAAAACATTGGCTGATTTTTCGGACAAAGTTACTACACTTGTAGATCCCTTTAAACGGCTTGCATGCGCACGCATTAATTGGCACCGTCTCCCCGCGCTCACGCCGCTGTTAAAACAAGGCTCCTCTCCATAATTGGATAATGATCTGCAAATAAACAATAGTGCAGGCCATCGAATTCAAGCCATAACAAAAGTGGCAGCAAGCAAAAAGTGCAAGACACCACCTTTTTCATGATACAGAGTCATTTTCTAACACAGGCTTTTGGCAAAACATCCATGAAAGGTGTCATGTTACGCTTTTATTACTTTGAAATTGGAAAGGGCCGGGGAATGTTTTTTCCAGTGTATAACAGTCAAACCTTCCTATAAAATCAACCCAAGAATTAAATAAAGGGGTCTTAATATGCAAGAATTTCAAGGAAATAAAGATAAGCTGTGGCTTAGGTAGGGGGTGCAAGAGGGGCACAAGAAATATAAATAACAATACAAAACATGAGGGCAAATACATAAGGAATACACAAGGTGAGCCACCCCCCCCCCCCCCCCGATCAGTCTTACCACAATATGCCATTGAAGATAAGTGCTGTGTGTTTGTAGACAGGGCCAGGGGTATTCGGTGCTGATTTCATTGTATCCAGTTTAAATCGCTGATAAAATATCAAAATACACATAACTAGATGCATGTATTTCTAAAGCTTTACCTGAAAATAGTATTCCTATTTTTTCCTTCATAGAATATCTAATTTTGGGGTCAGCTTGTTTATTCCTACGGTTTTCCAGCGATTACCAGAAATTTCTTGATTCAAATTACATAATGGAAATAAAGTTTCCATGATGTGTCTAAAGAAACATTTAAAAACTATTGAGAGAATGCCATAAACAAATTTAGTATAATATAAATATATAAATAATCTGTATTTTATTCATATAAATTTTAGTGTAACAAACAAGTAATTCAAAACCAAATCCACGTCAGAAGTGGAAAATAATGTGCCTTCTGCCAGTGGCAAGGTGAACAAAATAATACATAAAATATGAATAACAAGAATAGTTTACAGATACATTAGACATTGTGATAATATCAAATAATGCATCTATAGTAAAAAGTGAAAAATAATGAAACTATCAACACTAATTTACATTTAAGCATAACATGAAGGGGTTTTATATTGAGTTTTTATAACATCACCCCCCCCCCCCCCCCACCCTTCCCCTAAAACATATATACATAAGATGTGTAATGCAATGTAAAAAAAACATTTACATAAATACTCATTAATACAAAACAAAACTAAATGAAACTGAGAATTAGCAGTGTGCTGGCCAGGATCCACAAAAGTACAGTTCACCACTATAAAACCCTTGGGGAGGAGGACCTAAACAAAATGTATCTAATTGTGAGATGATAAGAATATGAAAATGAATAAATAGAATAATATTAGTCTTTTTAAGGTTAGCTACAACCATAAGATAATTTCATCAACACAGATGTTCAAATGTTCTCGTTTGAAATAGATTTAGTTAAAAAAAAAAAGCTTTTTAAGGTTAGCTGCAACCAATATAAGACAAGTTTATCAACATCCCTTTTCAAATGTTCTCTTTTGTGTAGTACATGTACTTTCAACTTCCATTAACTTCTCGTAACTTCCAATTCATCCAAATTGATAAAATTTGCCTTTCCAGAAATCAGCCTTTCAACTGAAGCGGGCGCCCTCTTTTGTTAACCCCTTGACTACGGGAACCGGGTGGGTTGTGTACAAAGTCTATAGAAATTTTAGAATCTCGAAGTGAACGGGTTCACAGCTGCTTTTTGAATGAAAACAGCCTTGTAACTTAACCGTGTATACGTTTTGCTACCATTCAAGCATCATGGTACTTTAACTGTTAGTTTTAAATTATAATTTGCTAGTTTTAATTACTAAAATTCTGTTTGACCCAAACTGCACTATCCCTTTAAAGTTTGATAGTAATTTGTTAACTCGTTCTTTATATAATGCCATAACGACCTTATTTGGCATGTACATAATGAGCCCTGTGACCTTTGACCCCAAAATCTTATATGTCCACTTTATTGCGGAGGCATAAAAATAGCCACTTCGTCACCTTGAGCTGCTCAAGCAAAATGAGATGTGTACAACCCTGTCTTGCTTATAGCCATAGAGGGAGCCAGACACAAGAGCAACAAAGAACTATTATAGAGTATAGAAATATAATGTCATAACTACTATATTCATTGCCATAAGTAATAAATTAAGATCTATATGTACAACCCTGTCTTGCTTATTGCCATAGAGGGAGCCAGGCACAAGAGCAACAAAGAACTATTATAGAGTATAGAAATATAATGTCATAACTACTATATTCTATATTATAGAGTATAGAAATATAATGTCATAACTACTATATTCATTGCCATGAGTAACAAAATAAGATCTATACAACCCTGTCTTGCTTATTGCCATAGAGGGAGCCAGGCACAAGAGCAACAAAGAACTATTATAGAGTATAGAACAAGAGCAACAAAGAACTATTATAGAATATAGAAATATAATGTCATAACTACTATATTCATTGCCATAAGTAATAAATTAAGATCTATATGTACAACCCTGTCTTGCTTATTGCCATAGAGGGAGCCAGGCACAAGAGCAACAAAGAACTATTATAGAGTATAGAAATATAATGTCACAACTACAGTACTATATTCATTGCCATAAGTAATAAATTAAGATCTATATGTACAACCCTGTCTTGCTTATTGCCATAGAGGGAGCCAGGCACAAGAGCAACAAAGAACTATTATAGAGTATAGAAATATAATGTCACAACTACAGTACTATATTCATTGCCATAAGTAATAAATTAAGATCTATATGTACAACCCTGTCTTGCTTATTGCCATAGAGGGAGCCAGGCACAAGAGCAACAAAGAACTATTATAGAGTATAGAATTATAATGTCACAACTACTATATTCATTGCCATAAGTAATAAATTAAGATCTATATGTACAACCCTGTCTTGCTTATTGCCATAGAGGGAGCCAGGCACAAGAGCAACAAAGAACTATTATAGAGTATAGAAATATAATGTCATAACTACTATATTCATTGCCATGAGTAACAAAATAAGATCTATACAACCCTGTCTTGCTTACTGCCATAGAGGGAGCCAGGCACAAGAGCAACAAAGAACTATTATAGAGTATAGAAATATAATGTCACAACTACAGTACTATATTCATTGCCATAAGTAATAAATTAAGATCTATATGTACAACCCTGTCTTGCTTATTGCCATAGAGGGAGCCAGGCACAAGAGCAACAAAGAACTATTATAGAGTATAGAAATATAATGTCACAACTACTATATTCATTGCAATAAGTAATAAATTAAGATCTATATGTACAACCCTGTCTTGCTTATTGCCATAGAGGGAGCCAGGCACAAGAGCAACAAAGAACTATTATAGAGTATAGAAATATAATGTCATAACTACTATATTCATTGCCATGAGTAACAAAATAAGATCTATATGTACAACCCTGTCTTGCTTATTGCCATAGAGGGAGCCAGACACAAGAGCAACACAGAAATATATTAAAAGTTGATTTGAACCGTTATTATGTTTAAACAAAACAATATGACATCACTATTTTGGTACCTTACAAGGTCCTGTAAAGTGTAAACCCCAATTAAGTCAGAGTTTCTCATTTTAATTAATAATTACATGTATTTTGGAATGTATGAGATACAAAATAAGGCAAGTAATTGTCACATTTATATAAGTGCACCACCCAAATTTTGCAGCAAGAAGTTTTACTCCAGTATTGAACAAATGGCATAGACCTTGCCACATGCACACAAACTTGATTTGTTTCATTTTTACCGAGTTGTCCACCTCCTAAGAGCACCTGATTGTTCCAATTGTTGCATAGTGTCACTGTTTTGTTTTTCTTGATGTTCTTCAGGATTAAAGTGGAAGAATTCTATACTGCACTGTTCCTGAATGTTCTCAAAGTAACTGCAGTGTACCTGAATTGTCTCAGAGTAACTGCAGTGTACCTGAATTGTCTCACAGTAACTGCACTGTTTCTGAATTGTCTCAGAGTAACTGTACTCTTCCTGAATTTTCTCCAAGTAACTGCACTGTTCCTGAATTGTCTCAGAGTAACTGCACTGTACCTGAATTTTCTCACAGTAACTGCACTGTTCCTGAATTGTCTCAGAGTAACTGCAGTGTACCTGAATTGTCTCACAGTAACTGCACTGTTTCTGAATTGTCTCAGAGTAACTGTACTCTTCCTGAATTTCTCAAAGTAACTGCAGTGTACCTGAATTTTCTCCAAGTAACTGCACTGTTTCTAAATTGTCTCAAAGTAACTGCACTGTTCCTGAATTGCCTCAGAGTAACTGCACTGTTACTGGATTTTCTCAGAGTAACTGCACTGTTTCTGAAAGTTCTCCAAGTAACTGCATTGTATCTGAATTTCCTCCAAGTAACTGCATTGTATCTGGATTTTCTCCAAGTAACTCCACTGTTATTGGATGTCCTCCAAGTAACCCAACTGTAACCGGATGTCCTCCAACTAACTCCACTATTCCAGGATCTTTTCCAAGTAACTGCGCTGAACCAGGATTTCCTCCAAGTAACGGCATTGTTCCTGGATTTTGTTTGACCTCAGAACGTGTGGCACCCTCACTTTGCATTCTTAAGATGAATTCCTGGAGAGGGGAGGAATAACATAACAGGTTAGGAAGGGAAAGTGTGTTTTAAAGGTGCTTATAGAATTCAGTGCATCGCTTGCCCACAAGGAAAACATTTTAACAGAAAACAACTGATTAATAATGATAAGAAAATACAATTTATAATTTCCTAAAATATCTTACCATTTAATATTTCACTATGCGAAGACAGTATCCTGTGTTCTCCTCTCAATTTAGTAGATTTTTCCACTATTTCCATTATGAGTGATACCCAAGAGGATGATTATACAACTACATGTGATGGGAATTATGCACTTATCAGTGAAGTTATCAGTAATAGTAAGTGAAAAAGCCGCATTTGGCTCCACTACAAACTACAGGTTACCTTTAGATGAGATATTTCCCTGTCCTTCTTGTTGCGCTGCCGCTGCAACTGCGCGACCTTCGTCTTCATCTCCTCCAAGGAGGTTTCAAGTTTACTGATCACTGCCGATGGACTGAGGGGGGATGCGTAGTTGTGTTCACTGCTCAATCTGTCAGCAGCCGTTTCCTAATTTGGAATATTCAATAATATATATTATATGACAATGCTCTTGGTTTAGAAAAAGATTAATATCACATATTATTAAGTATTAACATGGGATACCTTTAGTAATTATTTATTATTTCTTTATTATTTTCTTGTATGTCCCTGTCAAAAACTAAAATGGATTGTTATTTCAAATAGATCAAAACTCACCAGAAGTAATATCTATCAAAAATGAACAAAGAAATTTTGGTGAAACTAAAATGCTCTGAAATCATTAAGATAAAGATTACTCGCATTGATCAGTAACTATATATATATACTTGTCCTTCATTGCCTTCATTTGCCCAGGGCAAACTTGCCAACATTGTCACCAAACAATAAAAATATGAACACTTTCAATAGTGACTTTCTTACTGAATTTACTGCAAGCCTGCAAGGTGTCTTTAATATTTCTTTTCGCAGAATTTATATTTCTTTCACATCAAGGTTGGAATTAACAATACAACAAAGAAGATAATTTACAAACAAATGTTTATGGATTGCCATGCATCTGTAAACTGATGGAAATGTACACTTTTGTTTAACTTGAAGCGACACATTTGTTCAACACACTGCATTAAAGTCTTTGTTCTCATATGCTGCTTTTTTGTTTTGTTGCCTGCTGGTTAGCAAGCACCAAGGGCTGTGTCATTATATGTGAGCAAATGTGATTATCACTATTTACCTTTCTAACAAGTTGCACAAGTTTCATACTTTGAATTCATTGTACTAAATACATAAACATCCTTTTCAAATTCAAGCTACATTCGTCAATTGTTATTTTTAAGTCATATCTAGGAATCATACCCATAAGTTTTTATCAAAACTTCTACTGATCCCTCCATATTCATTAAGGTTTACATACTTTGCTATATTTTCCATTCTCTTGTCTCTTTGTTATGTTCTTCATTATTTTTTCTGTTTTACTGTATTTATCTCATGCTTTTCTTGTATTTTGTTTTATTGAATTGTGGAAATAAAGATGAAAATTTCCCAGGTGTAATTGTATTGAATTTGAATTTGAATTGCTCACCTGTATTTTTTGTTGTTGCTCCGACAGGACTAGTATACACCGCTTGTTTCGCTTCACTAGTTTTTCTGGAGGTATATGTTGAGAGCAGATCTTATACTTGCGCCTGTCAGAACCTTTCCTAGGCCCTTCCCTGATCTTCAGGTTCTGACCATCCAAGAACTTGGACACTTCAGGCGTGACTCTGAAGAAAACAGATCGAAAGTGCAAATTGAGAGGGACTATACAGACTACTGCGACTACTACTAATAATATTGATAAGTTTGTAATAATAGTCAGTTATTCCTCCTTTAGACCTTAGTACTACGTACCAAGTAGTACCAAATAATTTTGGTACATAAGAAATAACAGCCATATAATAGTGCTATATTCTAGATCAACAAATCTAGCACTTTGTTCAACCCCTCTATGACATTATTACTGAAATATTTTATTGACAGCCTTCTTGCAGGCCAACAGTAAAATATTTCAGTAATAATGTCAAAGAGGCCATATATGATTATGAAAGCACTAGATTTGTCAATGTACATGATGTAAGGCACAGGCAGTTTGAGCAATAGCGGAGGGAAAATAAGATGATGATGATGATGGTTGGAAAAATGCTTAGAAATGGTTAGAAATTGGACTGGCAGTCTAAGACAGTACAGTAAATGTATTTTCATGATTTTAGAAGCCTACATAGTACATGACAGGTTCATCAGGTAACAAATGTTCTTTAATTCTGAATTAATAAGATGACGTAATCGTAGATCCCAAGGCCGCGCCGACGCCGACGGCATTGCAAACGGCAATGCTGCTTTCTTTATTTTACATTTACTGACAATAAATTTAAATTACTAATAAATTAAAGACTTAGTCAGAATCCGGTTTAAACGCTTAGTCAGAATCCGGTTTAAACGAAAGATAGCCGCTAAGTACACTACCAGTACCCATAATCCAGGGCTTCACACTCACCTTTTCAGTCAGTGGCCCAGTCGGGCCAGTGAAATAGTTTTTTCCCCCTATTCTGGTGGCCCTAAAGCTAAAGAAAATTTGCTGGCCCCAAATTGTATTTCATGAGCTTTTTTACTATTCAAAATATCACTCTTTTCTTATCAAACCTGTGATTACATATGAAGCATGACATAAAAGAGAACAAGATTTTTTTTTTTGTGTCAATGTCAGGTTAAAAATCTGCTCGCCCGATCGGGCCACCAAAATATGACTTTAAGTTTTAGTTTTATACATTTTGCTGGCCCCAAGTGCAATTTCACTGGCCCCGGGGCCGGGCCAGCGGGCCAGCGGGCCAGCGGGCCAGTGCGAGTGTCGAGCCTTGCATAATCATATACATATAATATTATAATTTATAGCACTTCATCAACCCGACCCTAAATCAATGGTTTGGACTTTCTAGGGTCAATTAATTCACATCGTCTCAGACGTCGGTCTCAGCTCACCAGCTCCACCATGAAGCCCCGCCAGAGCGCAGGGGGAATGTTACGTTAGAAAAATGCATAAATAATTACCTGTGGAAAGACAAATTTTCCGGCGTGTCGAGAGTGTGTCCTCTGTGGTATTTTCGTTTCCTGGTCGATGACCTGCAGCCATCGACACAACAATTAGTCATCTTCTTCAATTCTCTTGAACGCTCCTGTAAAAATCTTCCTTGCCTGGCTTCGGTTTCGTCACTTTATTCGAACGACGATTTTACTGCATGCGCTGGATTTTCATAACACATAGAAAACATAATCAACAACAAAAGCAACTAGGTACGGCCGGCCGGACGTAGAACAACTTAACAACAACAACAACAAAACATGGTGCCCTCCATGGCGAAAACGTGGAGAACCGTCCAGAGGATTTCACCGAATTTCACCTCGTTATTTTCAAAATCTGCAGCGTTTGAAGGTAATTTGTTGATGTTGAGTGAAATTGTGTGAAATATATGGTATAAATAGCAGTATTTGTTATCGCGATGCTGAATCTGGAACACTTGTAATTGTACATCGTATTTTTGTACAACTTTTTAGCAATTGAGCTGATCAGTCCGAGATGCTAACATTTGCGTTATTACTAACTCAGGTGAGCGCTACCGCGGAGCGGTAGCGCTCAGGGTCGGGCTCATAGTGCCCCCGATTTTTTGCGGTAATGTGCACAATAAGTGTGCTTAAAATTATAGATATGATACGGTACTTACCACCGTGTAGATGATACATATGTTATGCAACTATGGGGTGGATCAGAATGATGATTTTTCGCTCCATTCCGCATCAAAATGAGTGATTTATGCACATCATCGACTTCTATCTGTGTTGTATCGCGACTTCTGAACGATCGATTACCGTACGACCACTAAACGCGCGAGTCAGATCTGCCATCTATTCGGCGGGCGCGGTACATGAATGGAGACCGTACCCGCGCGTTCGCCTGATCATCGCTCGTTCCTAAGTCGCGATACAACACAGATAGAAGTGGAGGAGGTGCATAAATCACTCATTTTGATGCGGAATGGAGCGAAAAATCATCATTCTGATCCACCCCATAGTTGCATAACATATGTATCATCTACACGGTGGTAAGTACCGTATCATATCTATAATTTTAAGCACACTTATTGTGCACATTACCGCAAAAAATCGGGGGCACTATGAGCCCGACCCTGAGCGCTACCGCTCCGCGGTAGCGCTCACCTGAGTTACGTTATTACATGATGGGTGTGTGGTGGTTGTGAAATTGTGTGCACTGGCATTACTGGAGTGACTGGCCACTGAGGCTGAGCTATGTTATTATTATGCAGCATATGTATGCAGTTAACCTCGTGACATGCAGGGGTGATGTTAAGCGGATACCGAATGAAATTAATTGAATGAAATTACATATTATTTTCGATAATTATCAATTATCAGTTTAATATCAGAAATTATCACAATTCAGAAAACAAATGATTAAATAAAATACTTTTTCAATTTTCAAAAATAATATTAAATAATACATTTGATTGATTGACAAATCGAATGGAGTTAAACTAGTTTACTGTAGCCAAGGATAATGCTGTTATCCGATCCGGATCCGATCCGAGATCCCGGCGGTAATGGCTTCCGAGCCGATTCCGAGACGGATCCGAGAAATATTTTTTCTCGGTAGAAAATATCGGAAGATTTTGCCGACCCATTTTCTCCAGTGATAATTGAACATGTGTATGTTTGACAGTCCATTAAGTAGTGTAATTTAAATAAGAAATGGGGAAATCAATATTGTTTACTTTATGAGTGGTTATTTTGGAGAAATTCATGGTTCGTCAGTTCGTTTTGCAGTCGAAAATTGAACAGGATGCGCGAAATTGCTAGTCATTTGAACGATGTTGTAGACGGATGTGCAATCAAAGTTACGCCGATACTCGAGGGGAGACGTCTGTTGGATGTCTGTATGATCGAGCTAATAAGCCAGTGCATTCAAAATGTGGCTCTGAATACGTTTTATTGTCATTTGCACATTTAAAAATGTTCTGATATTCTACTTACATGATTTCTTGGCGTTTGATAGCTGGGCGGAAACAAAAATATGCCCCTAAACAATGAAAACAATTGCGCAAAAATATCGATAAAAAATTACTACACCGCTCCCGTTTGCTTGTATAATTGCGTGTGCAGATATAGATCCGCCGCCGGGAATTCCCCAATTTTCGGCGGATGGATCTCGCGTAAGAAAAAACGTTCACCATAACACACGCAAAGTAATACGACCAAATTAATGCCTAATAACTTGTTGCATGTGCATGCAAGCTATAGCTAGCTAACTCATTGGAGTTCTCTCGAGGCCTAGCCGTCCGTAATCCGATTTTTTTCTTTGGAAATATATCGATAATTCAGCAGTTTTGTCTTTGATTTGGGGGGTTATTTTGTATTCTGTTCGGCTTTCAGATGCCATGTTATCATGTAAGTAGATTACCAGAATTGTGTGGTTCCCTAAAAGGGTAATTTATAGCCGATTTTTGAGGGCAGTGGCCCGGCAGTGGCTCACAAGCGCGGTTTTCCACGCGATTGGCGGGTTGAGTTTCTGTGAAACGTGTGGTGCGATGCCGAACAAACCATCGAAAAAATACTTTTCTTGCGAAACTCTGAATAATCTGAATATTATTTTTCCGTAAAAATTGATATGTACATGCCTCGAAACGTCATTATTATTAATATTTTTGCCATATAAAACAAGAAAGATGAGTCTACAACGCTGCATTTTTTCAGAGCAAATTGCAATATTTTTTTTCTCCGAGATCCGATCCGATCCGAGATCTCGTTAGCGATATAGAATTCTAACGATCCGAGAACGGGCCGGGATATTTTGTTTACCTAACAGCATTAGCCAAGGAAGACGTAATGTAGAGAGAGACATTTACATTCATATTTTGACTTTTTTTTAACATGTCATACCTTACGCCTTGGCTTGGGCTTGGTGAACTGAATACGAATTGTCCTCGGGCTCTTAGCCTCCCACACTTAGGTACATTACAGTAGCATTGTGTGGAGATCAACCTCTTCCGCCTGCTGCACTATCCAAAACATAAACAATGTTTGTCTAGCGCTAGAATGCGGACAGTGAAAATGACAATAATAATGTCAAAGAGGCCATGAAAGCGCTAGATAAAATTTGTCGATCTATAGTATACTGTGATATATGTCGCAATTTATTATTAGGGCCTCTTTACTATGTTTACTGTAGCTGTACATTAGTTTAATATAACTGCCAGTTCTCATTGTTGTGTCCCTAAGTAATTTAGCAGATGAGTTCAGTACAATACCTTCTTTTAATTTGTGATAACTCTGCTCTGCAGGTGTTCACATACCAGTGGCTGCAAACTCTGAGAGATGCCTGTTCATGCAAAGAGGTCAAAGGTCACCATGGCTTTGCCCATCAAGGTCAGCAGTCAATCATCCTCGTGATGGAGCTCCGATAGATTCACTGGGAGAAGAGGAGCCAGAATTCTACACTCCTGTGTCTGTTGACGGTGGTAAGTTCTGAGAGTAATTCAAGACACATCTACAAAGTAAATGGTCCATGGTATGGACCATTTACACGCAATATATGCAAATACACGGGAGATTAGCATACTGCCCATTCGTACACTGTACCGATCATCAGTTGAACGCTATGTGTTAGGACGCATCAGTAAGGAAAACAGACGGGAATTAATCATTTTTTTCTCTACATTTTGAGGTCTTCAAAACAACAGAGTCGGTAATTTTTATCAAAGTATATGAATTGTGGATCACACAAACAAAAGTTTTTTTGCATTTTCTGGTAAATTGAGGGAGAAATCGGCGGACAAAAATTGTTTTCGTTTTGGATAAAGGTGGAAGAGGTTGATCTCCACACAACGCTATTGTAATGTACCTAGGTGTGACTCAAGAGGGGAAATTAAACACTGATTTGGGGTCTGCTTTTTATGCTTCGAACCTGGAAGAGTTACTCTCCTGGAAGCATACATTCTGTCCTGGGGGGGGGGGGGGGGGGGTTTCAATTCTAGTTAACCATGAAAGCAATTTTATCATAAATTTATTAAAGCCGGGGTATACCGTCTTATATATCACTAAAAATAAGATGCTAACATTGATTTTAGTCACCCCAGCAAGTCAAGGGGCTTACTGTATTTTAGTGTTGGTGTTCTACTGGAATGCAATCCTGCATTCAATAAATCTTTGTAATTCCATTTGCATTGAACTCATGAGTTTCTATGGAGCTCTTTTAGGAGTTTGGCTGTTGCTTTGTGCTTGCCCTGATCTCCTGTGTGCATTTATTTTCAATGGAGTAGTTGCCTTTTATTCAGTTGAATCAGATTAATAAATGCAACACTTATAATTGTACTTACAATTTAAGTCCTGTGTCAGCCTGTGAAATAAAACACTTAGCACAGTATGCTACTAATTTTCCCTTGGTGTCGGATGAGATCAACTAAACCAATAATATGAATATAAAGAACAAAAGACAGAATGATTCCAGACATGTTAGATTAAAAAGACAATTTGTCTGCCTACTTCTTCTGGTTGAGAAAAGCTGTTTTTTCTATAAATGTATAAATGTATCGTTTTCAGGGCCTCTCTTACATTAAATGCACACTGTCGCCCGACAGTATAAGACAGTGTAGTTAATGTAAAAGAGGCCCTGAACACGATAGATTTATTGATCTAGTTTAATAGCTAATTATGATTAATCTGTACTTTTCCCCAGGAGAACAGGAGGCTCTGTTGTTAGCTCGTCCGTCAGCTCAGCCCCAGAATGCAAAGGTTTGCAAGGTGGCCATCATAGGGACTCCTAACGCAGGAAAATCAACACTCATCAACAGTCTGCTTGGCAGAAGAGTGAGTTAAAGATGATGGTGGTGGTGGTGGTGGTGGTGGAGGTGATGATGATAAGATGATAAGATGATAAGATGATGATGATGATGGTAGTGTTGGTGGTGGTGGTGGTGAGGAGGATAGTGATGATGAAGAAAAGGATGGAGATGATGATGATGAGTATGATAGTGATGTTGAGAAAGAGGACAATGAGGATGATGGTGATTGGTGATGATGAAGAAGAGGATAATAATGATGATCATGACAATGCAGGAATTAATCTTGAATTTGAGGAGGCTACTTTCATGATGATAGTGATCATAATGATGATGGTGATGTCGATGTAGATGATGTCAAAACCAATGTTACGATGACGCCAACTATGATGACTTTTTTGGCAATAAATAGTCAAAGCTAGACCAATAAAATTTTCATCGGGTATTCATTTATGTTTATGTTTCAGATATGTGCAGTATCACAGAAGGTGCATACCACAAGAACTAAGACACTTGCAGTCATCACTCAGAAAAATGCACAAGTCGTAAGTAATTTTCACTTGCTTTTATTTTTTGTGAACACTTATAAAGGGAAATAAGTGGCCATTGTAGACAGGTTGGCTGCTATAGACAGGTGGCCAGCAAGATTGGTTTGACTATAATTATTCAGTCATCGTATTAATGAGGCCTTTGTGGTAGAAGTATGAACTTGTTGCAGTAGGAGGGGGATTCGGGGGAAATCATACATGATAATGATTGTGATTATAAAATGAAGTGATGACTGCTGTTATATTAACAACAATACCAATGATAACATCAATAATGAAACAAAAAATCTCAATCAATTGACACAGAACAGTGATATTATAAGGCTAGTGTAGTGTTAGTCATGAATATGATAGTTGCGTCAACATCAATGAGTATCAATCTCCAAGAAAGAATCTAAAATTTTAAGTCAAGATTTGTATTTTTGTTTGTATTTTCAGGTGTTACTAGATACTCCTGGCATGATCAGCTTTTCGGCAGGACGGAGGTAAATTTTATAATTGTGAAGCCCAATAAATTCATATGATTCTTTGCAGCAATTGAATGCAGTCATTAAATAAATACTAGACGCACTGTGCAATGTGGTTCATTATGAGTTAGCATGCCAGTCTCATAATAGTAATAATAATAAAGATGAAAACAATAATCCAGTGTGTACATTATTGGGCCATCAATCTAGATATTCTATTCCCAGGCGTATAATTACTTGAGTTTTAGCCGAGCAGCCTTCTATGTATGTCAAGCATTTCAAGCAATCAATACCTGCCAAATATACATTTACTACACCTGCATTATTGAGAGTGCTCAGCAAATTGCAGAAACATGCATGATTGTCAGATTAATTGTGGTGGACATATTTAAGCAAAACTTGTTCTTGACTCGCATCCTGAAAATAATTATTCCTAAATGTGGTAACAATTATACTCTGACTTTGATCCAATTTTTTTTTCCATAGACACAAGCTGCCAAGATCTCTTTTGGTTGATGGAAAGAACTCCCTGCTGGAAGCCAATCTCAGTAAGTTTGTTTTTGTATTATTTTCACCTGAAATGTAAGAAATGTTTGCTTTCCATGAAACATTTACCATGACCACCATCATGTTCATGATTTCATTGTACAGAGATTAAATTGTTTTGGGTGATTTATTATTTGTGTTTTTGTATTCCCCTAACTCAAAAGAATTGATGACTTAAAGTCATCCTAAGATACGATGTTCATGCTATGATAACTGATGAGGAATTGCTTCAACAAGGCTAATGTAGTATGTCACAACATTCCAGATAATTTCTCTATTAACTATAGCTGGCTAAAAGCTGCCACATATTTACCATACAGTCGCTGTTCTAGTGGATGTTTTCAATGAGAAGAAATGTATTTTATGAAATTAAGCTTTCAAGATATTCAGACTACAATCAGTTTATGGTAGCATTATCTTATCAGAAATTGTTTAAACAACAAGGAAAAGATGTTATTCCTAACAAACCTGATCATCCACATACAATATTTCTTGACACTTGTGGCTACCACATTTCCCGACCACACACTTTCTGCCATGGTGAATGTTAATGCATGAAACTTGTAAGATAATCAGACTATTCATTCAGTGAAATTATTTGAATTTGATCGGACAAGGGACAGACATAACCTAAATACAACATATTGTAGACACTCATGACTACCACATAGTGCTGTAACTGACCTTGATGATCGGATCGTTTGATCGGATCGGCAAAATTGTAATCGATCTTCGAAATCGGATCGATGATCGGGATCGGATGATCGGCTAAAAAAATTTTTAAAAATAAATTTTAAAAAAAATAAAAATTTTAAAAAATCGTTTTTTTTTCTTTGGAAAAATGATCCCCAAAAAACACATTTTTGGAATATAAATGAATACCGAAGCAACATATATCCATATTAATAAGCCCAAGGTAATCTTGTACGGGTATGCTTTCATTTCAAACTGATTACCTCTTCTTTTACAAAATTACTCACGCCGATTTTGAGCCTAGTCCCATGTGATTAATTTGGCGTAACCTTTCACAATCACATGGGACTAAGCTCAGAATCGGCGAGAGTAATTTTGTAAAAGGAGAGTTAATCAGTTTTAAATGAAAGCATACCCATACAAGATTACCTTGGGCTTATTCATATGGATATATGTTGCTTTGGTATTCATTTATATTCCCAAAATATGTTTTTTGGGATCATTTTTCCAAAGAAAAAAAAAAAGTTTTTTTTTTTTTTTTTTTTTTTTTTTTTTTTTCGATCCGATTTTTTTCCCGATTTTTTTCTGCATGATCGGAAATCGGGCAAAAACGGTC
>JBAMJV010001353.1:167500-333666 GCA_037951105.1 Echinarachnius parma | reverse complement strand
CTGGTCTGTCTTTGAGGCATGAAGCTTGTATGTTGCATGTGTCCCCGACAAGTTTGAATCAGAGTTAGCCAGGAGATATGACATGTGAGAGACCGCCTAACTGGTTGATTAATGGTGACATCGGTTTTTTAAGATCTTTGGATGACGGTCGAGTTATTGAAAATGATTCATACCAAGTTTCATGCTGAACAGGGGGACAAACTGTTGTTTCGACAGATAAACATTGTGTTCAATAGAATTACCCTTTTCGTGGCATTTGCCATGGGTGAAATTAAAATCTCAAACTTTCGAATTTGTCTTAATTTGTATTTAGCCATTGAGAAAAAAATTGATATTATCCCATGTCATGAAAACAATTTTATAAATAATGCTCATCAAAACTTTTATGTGAGAGTGGATGCTTTATTTTGGCTATTTTTGAAAACGGACCTTGCTGTGGTTAATTGCCCTTGACAAGTCATGCATAACTGACTTTGTCTCAATTTTATACCGATATTGATATCTTCATTGATAAATATAATAGATTTTGTCTTCAAGAAGTGTCCTGTTTCTATATTTGCTGTGTATATAACTATCTTTCAAGGCCTACCTCTCCGGGGTGTTCACAAGTGGAGTCATATTCGGATTTATCTACCTGGCCACGATATCCGTTGACACATCCGGACCATCGGGTCTCCACTTCCGTCCTCCAGAAATGCACGATGACCAACGAGAGGAAACAGCGGGACAGGAGAGACAAGCGGGACTATCCGGGCAAGCGGGACAACCGGGACAAGTGGAACAAGAAGTAAAAGCGGGACAAGCGGGACAATCAGGGCGAATAAGAAAACGGGAGATGGATAGTCCCGTAGCCGCAAGGTACAACAAGCAGAAAGGTGGAAAGCCAAGGAACTCGCCGGTCGCGCTTCCTGAAACGATGTCCCTGGACTCCATCCAGTGCCCTCAGGATGAAGAAGGAGGTCAGACAGGCGTCGTTCCGGGTCTGGACTGCAGGAAGCGGCTTCCACAAGCCATCGGGATTGGATTTGCGAAGTGCGGGACAGATGCGTTGTCGTTTTTCCTGAGCAGCCACCCTGCGTTCATGCACTCCAAGGAGATGGAAATCTATTACTGGAATAACCACAGGGACAAAGGTTTGTCCTGGTACCGGAAACAGATGCCAGTGTCTTCACGTTACCAGGTAAGCCACTTACTACAGCTCACATTGGCACGGGGATCGGTAAAACCATATCCCTTCAAAGTAGACTTGACAAATTAGTAGGGTTCGGTAACTGTAATGCCGCGTAGTGTGGCTATCGCTAAACCCATTTAACCGCGGAGTTCCTTAGCAATGTGTGCACCTACGAGCTGACCTAGCTGGAATGCTCCTCAGGCAGTGGAAAATGTGCACTTTGTGTGCTGGATTGATTGCATTATGTATCCGATGAAGAGCGAACGTGCGCTATAAAAATAGCCTCATTATTATTAACTATCATTTATTTAAAGCTAAATGACAGTATGGAAAAGCCATGCACACAACAAACGAAATGTACGCACTTATTACCAACCATGTGAAAACAATATATTTTCACTAAATATGGATTATAAAAGAATGGCCGTGAAACCACCTACTAATCGATTTATTTTCAAAATTAGAAAGCGATTATATGATATACAGAAAATAACGAAATTCTGTTAAAAAAATGTTAAGGTGATATTTCGGCCATAGGCCTTTGGCAATATCACCTTAAAAATGTTTTCCACGGAGTATCTTATTGAATTTCGTTGTTTTCTATACATTTCGACTCCGAGCAGAACATTTACTTATATTATATGACCTATAAAGATACTGGTGTGCGATTGATCAAATTGCTGTCACGTGACCATCGCTACAAGGATGAGAAGCGTTATATTGACCGACCAGTCAATATAACGCCGTTATATTGACTGATGACGTAATTTACGTCACAATGGGTGTGTGAAGATGAACAATTGTGCGCGTATTAGTATCCTGGCACGCGCAGCGTTGTCAAGCTTTCTACGGAGATTGCGAGATCCGAAAGTTAATTTGAAAGGAATGTCGAATAAAGAAGCATTTTGCGCAGCATTTCGATAACAACACGTCTGTTCTACTGGAAGGATTCCGATTTAATCTAATGATTTTCCCTTGTCCATAACTTTATTTCAACACCAAATTTATATTTATCTTGATTTGTATCTATATAGGTCATCATAATATAACAGATATTGACTTTTTCCTTCGGGAACCATATAACATTTCATTTCCCTTGGGGAGTTATATTTTTGTCTCGGAATACTATATATTTCCTCAGCGCTACGCGCTTCGGAAAAATATAATGTCCCTCGACACAAATATAACTTCACTCGAGGATCTCAAATGTTATATTGCCCCTCAAGACAGTCAATATCTGTATAATATTATGATATACATATCTTTCTGCGCACTAACGCGCGCACAAGTGTTCTCATTGGCTGCCGCTGCGTTCTGGGTTGTCATGGGAACAAAACAACTCGTTTGTACGCGTTCGCTGATTCCTAATTTAGAGGTTGTTAACAACGTGCCCTATATGAGATCACATGCGTATCAGAAATTTACTATACCACCCTAGGCAGGGCCAAAAAGTTAGTTACCCCTGACAAAAAAGGTACTATACCAAAGTACTATACCTCTCTGGGTGATGTATGGGAGAAATTATACTTGAACACGTGACGGCATTTCGACCAATCACATGGCTAGAACATTCTTATGAGGGATATAATGCATTATACTACGCTATAAAATGTTATTGTGTTAACATTTTTATTTGTATTATTAAGTAGTGTTCGTTTTAGCTCGCATTTTGTGACCCCATGTCATTTTTCCAATTCGACCAATTTAAACAATAATGTTGGCCTGTTATTTGGAATCGTTTTAGAAGATAATGTGGATTCTTCCATCTAGGTGACCATGGAGAAGACGCCTTGTTACGTCTTGGACCCAGAAGTCCCCGAACGAATCAAGACGTCAATGCCGAACACCAAGTTCATCTTAATGGTCCGAGACCCGATTGCCAGGGCCGTCTCGGACTACCTCCAGATGCAGGCCATCGCTAAGCCCGAGTATGACTGGTTCAAACCCAGGCCCTTGCCGCCGGGCCAGGAATCGCTCTGGTACCTGAACACCACATTTGAAGGTACATGTATAAGATCTTTACAAAAGTGACATTCAAGGCTTCAATCCTGTGCCAATATCATTGTAAGATATTTTGGAAAGATGTGTGAAAAAAGCGAAATCGAACTAGTTTCATGCGAAACGAGCTTGCAGTGTTTTTTTTTCAAATGTAACACAAATGCTCTTTTGATGGTCGATTATTGATAATTATGTGTGTTCCTCTCTTTGGCATTATATCTGCGGATTTTCTTCTGCATCTTCGGAATCATTGTGTATGTGTGTGTGTGGGGGGGGGGGGGGGGGGGTGGTTATATGTTCCCCCAATATTTCATTAGTCTTGTTTTCATCTTGAAATGTTAATTCCCAGGATCCGTGATCAAACCAAACGGGAAGGTCTACAGCGAAAACGGTATCGTGGCACACAGCGTGTACGCCCGGTATTTCAAGAAGTGGCTTCGCGTCTTTCCTCGGGAGCAGTTCCTCATCATTGACGGGGACAGGGGCGTAGACAACGGGGGGGATGAGGGGGATGCATCCCCCCCACCTCACAAGGTGGGGGGGATGACGTGTACATTCATCCCCCCCAGGTTTTAGGGAAGGATATTTTTTTTTCTGTATGTATCTGTATACGAGTGGGAAAGAAAACATTCGTTGTATGAGCTAAGACTTGTTAATTCCAACGTTAACAAAGTAATTTATACATCCATTTTCAATTTTCGCTGCGCGCTTCTCGCGCGAACAGATTATCTCAGTTTGTTGTGTAACTTGCGTATGGTCTTGGGTGAGTATGTTATTCTGTATACCGGGCCACGTAGTTCCAGTGTAGGCTGGCATTGCTCTGGCTGCTTGGTGACGTGCACCAAATTGCACCATTTCAAGTATATTATATAAATGCAAAATCTTCTCCGTGGGAGGGGGATGACCCCTCCCAAACCCTCCCTATTTGGCTCTACCCCAGCCCTCTGTAGCTTCGCCCCTCGGGACTCATTCTTGACAATAGGCTAAGTTGTTAGATCATACATAATGTGGCATATGGTGATGTTGGAACTGTGTATGACGCTAAATATAAATACAATATTTGTGTTTGTGTTGGGGTGCATATTCATTAGTGTGCCAATTTTTTGTTTTCTTCGTGAAAATATATTTAAAATTTCTGGTCGATCAAATCATAACACGCTTTCCCAGATACAGTCAATGTTAAGCCCGAATTTCCTGTCTAGGTAAGCACCAAATTGCACAATTTCAAGTCCAAAAATGCAAAATCTCCCTAGCGTGGGAGGGGAGACACCCCCCTCCCACACCCTCCCCCCGCTCAGTCACTTCGCTCCCTCGGGCTTGGTCGCTTCGCTCCTTGCAATGTCTCACTCTCACATGTGGCTCAAAGTTGGCAGCACTGTGAGTGAGGTTGGGCATGAGCCCCTACACACACAAAATCGTGAGCCCCCATAGGTTTTGCCCCCCTCCCCCCCAATCCAAAACCGCTTCCGGCCCACCTGGTCACGACCATCTTAACATCCAATCCCCCCCCCCCCCCCCCCCCCCCCCACTGAGCCACTTGGTCTCGAAATATTTCGGCAGGTGGTCTCGGCCGCGAACAAATTGGTCTTGGTCCGGTGAACAGCAAATCATCCCCCCCAGGTGTGAGAACCTGTCTACGCCACTGGACGGGGAGGAGTTCATCAAGAACCCCCTACCCATTCTACAAGAGGTAAGATGTTGTCATCACGAAGCTAAACAACTTTGTTTTTACAAACGCGTCTGAAATGTCCTCTCCAACCGGACGTGCTTTCATTGACATGCGGTCACATGCCATTATATCAAACAGTGAAATATCTTTCAGATGAGCAAAGATTATTGTGATAATTGTTAAATTATTATTGATAATAACGCCGCGTCAGTTATATTAAAGGGACTTTGTAACACTGTCCAAATTCTCATAACTTACTTGGAACTCTAAGGGTTCTCTCATACATAATCATAATGAACAAGCACGGGACAGGTTGGGGGTTTTCAAATTACCATTTTGTTCATCAGATATTTACGATGGAAGTGTTCAGATGTTCAATTGTCTACGGGATAATTTAAGCCGTGTACAATGTAAGTGCAATGATTTAGTGAATATCACTTTGCATTTTTTCTCATATCTCAGCCAAAAAAACATCCAATCAGATCACACCAATACATTTTATTAATCACTCATTAGATTTTGCACTTGTCAACAAAGTTACTACCCAGCTAGCCACCTGATGTTGGGCCGATGTCGGAATTTGGTTGGCGGATGTCGGCATATCGCCGTTGGCTCGAGGTTAAAATGTCCGCCAGCCCAACATCGTCACGACGTCATTTTTGTGATATATTGGCATAACGTCATTTTCCGACAATGGCCCAACATCATCTCATCGACTTCTCACTATTTGATAAAATTGTTACATGAAATGTATAAAAACTGTGAAAGATCAAAATCGATTTCAACCATTGTGTGCACAGATTTTTCGAAAGCCTTCGATAGATTAGATCACAATATTTTAGTTAAAAAATTAATTGAACTCAATGTAAGGCCATTTTTAATTGATTGGATAATAAGTTTTTTAGAACAAAGATCGCAATGTGTCAAATATCAAGGTTTTTTGTCTGAATGTAAAAATACCCATTTTGGGGTACCTCAGGGTACGAAGTTGGGCCCAATTTTGTTTTTAATAATGTTTAATGATGCTTGCCAAAATATACTATTACCATACTTTAAGTACGTTGATGATCTCACCTTGTTAGAAAATCGAGTATCTCAAGATCCAGTGTATATGCAAAATATTTTGACTCAATTAATGGACTGGTCAGATAATAATCATATGAAATTGAACCCACTTAAATGTATAACAATGTCAGTTACCTTCATGAAAACTCCTCCTCCATTTGACACTTTGTATATCGGTGAATCGCCTCTCCCAAATGTTCAAACAGTTAAAATTCTTGGGGTGTATATTCAATCTAACTTAAAGTGGGATGACCATGTCAATGAGATATTAAAGAAGTGCAATAAAAAATTATATATGTTCAGAATGGTTAAGAAATATAAATTACCTATTGTTGATCTTATTACAATTTACATTGGATATATTCGCCCTATACTAGAATATTGTGTACCAGTTTTTAATGGCGGATTGACTTTGAAGCAAGTACAAAGTTTAGAAAGAGTTCAAAAGAGGGTTTGTCGAATAATTCTAGGGAAAGATTATATTAGTTATGAAAATGCAATTATTGAATGTAAGCTTGAACGCCTTGAAACTAGAAGAGAAAAACTTTGTATTGAATTTGCTAAATCACTTTCTAATAACCCACATTGTAAAGATTGGTTACCCAAACAAAAAAATGTAAATATTTCTTTGAGATATATACCAAAGTTTAATTAATATAAATGTAAAACAAACAGATTTAGGAATAGTGCAATACCATATTTCATTGATCTTTTAAATAGCCAATGAAATTTTTACTTCCCAGGTATATGCACTTTGCTTCAAATCAAATCAAACTACAGTTACGCATGCATCTTCTTTGTTAATTATACAAAAATGTGCCACATTTTTAAAAGTTTATACTTTTGTTTTGATGAAATATTTTGTTCTACTGTACCTCATGTGAATTTAAATGTTATGAATGAATATCATTTTAATTTGTATTTAAATGTATTGATTTCTATGTAAACATCAACATTTCAGCCTTTGGGCTGCCGTTGTATGTAGCAATGCTTGTAACTTTTGAATATTTTTTTTATTGAAATAAAACCATTATATCTATCTATCTATCTATCTATCTATCTAAAGCATAGAAGTATGAATAAACAAACCAACCCGTTTATAACTAGAAGGCTCACTTAACGCGCGCAAGTCACGTGTCCCATAGACTTTGTACATGGGCAACATGGCGGAGTGAACCGATTTTTGAAGCTCCCGTAGCCCACTTCTCTACGTCATCGCGTAGTGACCTAGAAATACTGGACCAATCATCATGCTATGCAGTGCGTAGACTATCGCGCCTATTTTCCTGCGCACTGTCCTAGATTTCATCACGCTTATGAGAACAATGGGAGCCATTGTGACGTATGCATATGAACTTGTTTTATTGACCTCGATCCCGTGACGACGCGTTTGAACTACTCTGTGATTGGTTAACTGTAGTTCCCAAGTAGCCCATAATGCAACCAGTTGTGGGCTCTTCCGGTGAGCAAAAATCGCTGCACTCTGGCAGCAGTGACACCCCCCTGGGGTAAAGGCAGACCCCATCCCGCGGTGGACTATGACGTCAAGTTAACGCTGAGAGCTTACTTCAGGCCGTTCAATAAACAGTTTGAAAATCTGGTCGGTAGGAAGTTTTCGTGGAGTTAATGAAGACTACTGGAGTAGTGTATGTTGTACCTTACGTATTCATAATACACACAAGTCAGCTGAGTCTCAGCAAGTTTGTTTGTTTTTCTTATTCTTGATTTCCTTTCTTCTCTTCTCATCTTGGGTCAAAACACTCTCAATAGTATTAGGGCAATTCCACGGTAACGGAAGGACATTCAGACACAATTTTGGAACTTCAATCAAATAATTCCAGGATCCTGCTTTTGATTTTTTTTCTCTAAATGGCATGTCTTTGATCCTTGTTGGGACACCTTTGATTTCCACTATTTCTAAAATTTTGACCGCATTATGTAAATTAGATATGGACACTAATGAGGCCGGTAACGGAAGGACGCCAAAATGGACATGGATTTTCAAGTTTTTTAGTTATGACCCAATCTCCGTGAAGTTACGAGGTTTATCATGTTAAGTTGGCTACTAGTCAATTTCCTTATGTTCACAGAGTATAACACCACCTTTTAAGAAAAATATCTACATTGGTATATTAATTATGAGAAATTAATTACTCCAGTGTTCGGTAACGGAAGGACGGTAACGGAAGGACCTCTGAAAAGTCTATTGGAATTGTACAATAAAATTAATTTTGAAATTTAAAGACCATTTATGAGAAGGGAACATCTCTTTTGTGGTCTAAAATGAGTTTGTATCATAGATAGCATATGGACATCACAAGCATTTACATTTCTATTTTTTCTTACTATATTTCATGCTCCAATGGCTCTTATTCATGGTCAATCCATGGTAACGGAAGGACACTCAGACACAAATTGTCAACTTTAAGAAAGACATTTTTAAATACTTGTGTTGTTAGAACAGTCTATTTTGATAACAATACTTCCAAAACATACAGTTTTAAGGTCCCATAATTTTTATTTTTTTTTTAAATCTCCGCACAATATTGAATATGCATACAAATGAGGTCGGTAACGGAAGGACACTAAAATGGACAAGGTTTTGTTATCAAATCAGTTTTAACTAATACTCTGTGATATTAAATAATACAAAATATTTTAAGGGTACACATTTCATTATCTGAAGGGTTAAGAAGAATTTACTTGTTCTTTGATTCAAATTTGTCCGCAGATATTTGAGTTATTTCACACAAAGCGGACCAATGTTCGGTAACGGAAGGATATAATGGACTATAATGTATGATATGACACAGTAGGGTCATTCCATGTCAAATCACCTTTAAAAAAATTGAAAATTTTCATCGCAGCCCCCTTCAAATTTGCTAATATTTGGTATGTATGATATTTCAACCTTTAAAAGCGCAAATATTTAAGTTTTAGCCCAATCCGCCCAATGGTTTTGGCGCTATGGTCGATTCTTATGGGGGAGTTTTGTAAGAAATGGGCGTGGGCACCATTTTTCAAATGGCCATTGTCCATTAACCGTTGGGTCAATTTATTTTGTAAAGGTGTCATTGGACTGGGGATGTTATGTGCAATCCATTTATGCCATTTGTGTTCATGCATGAGCGAGTTTGGATACGATAACCTTTGACCTTAGATTTTGACCTTCCGTTTTACCTCGTGGTTAAAATAATTTTGAGAATTTGTTTTGCTTAAATCTTGGCTTGATATAATTTCTACAACATATGAAAGAATTGGAGATATGTTATTTCTTGCTTTTTCTACAGCCTTGTTTTTAGTTTGCAAATTTCATGTAAAATTTAATTATTTTAGACCTACACCCATGTCCAAGAATTCTATAGGGGTGTATTGTATAAAAAAAAAGACCTATTCAAAGTCATGATCAGAGCCTATTCACACCCTGGCTCACCACAGTTAAATAGACCTACTAATCCCCATACAATAGAAATCCAGACAAATGGCATCATGGTACAAGGGCCCTGTTGCAGAAAGAGATAAAATCAATTGTGAGCCAGATCAAATGTTCTAAATGCACAAATCTGATTGGTTGAAACACAGAAAATTACTAGTCTGACCACGCTACGCCACTGATAGCTGGCCATTGCAGGTATTGTCTCATTATTTTGTGTTTTCATATATGAGAGACAAATTTTTTAACATAAATTTTGTCATAATATGTAATATGAGGTACCTTGTCCATCTGTTACCATGTGTATGGTAACGGAAGGACATTTTCTTTTGTTATTTATTAATTAACGAAGAAACAATGAGTAATACAATTGTTAGCAATGGGAAGGCCTACTTGAACTTGCTTTGCACTGAAGATTGGTCTGCTCTCTAACAATTATGTGAGCCACAAAATTAAAAATATTGATTTTTCGGTAACGGAAGGACATTTTCATAGGCTGAAAATAAGAAGTCATTGAAGCATAACAAATCAAATAAATCATACAAATTTACTATTTTACGAAATGGTCATATCTCAGGAGTCAGAATAATGGTTTTTAGGCTTAACTGGGGAAATATAAAACAAACACAGGATCAAAACACTTTTTCACAAAAATGTCAAATTTGTGGGGTTCAATTATGGTTATAAAGTTATTATAAAAAAACAACTAAAATTATGTAAAACTAAAATTTTCTCATTGAATTCCAAAAATATAGAATTTAAGCTTTGATTTGATACCAAATTTGTATCATAAAAATGCTTGTAAATTTTTTGGTCAAATGTCCACTTTGGCGTGGAATTGCCCATTAACCTTGTTTTCATTGTTCCAGCCAGACACTATAATAGCCCTTTCACACATTCTCGGATGCGATACGAATGACCACGGACTGACGGTCCGGTCCGGGGACGATCCTCCGTGGTACTCCGTGTTGCTCCGGGTTCACTCCGTGGTTCTCCGGCGACGTCCGTCTTGCTTCCTTGTCTATCCGTGTAGACATCCGTACATATCCGTTTTCACACCGGCACTCGCTCCGCTGCTGCTATTCCGGGGCTCTTCCGTGTGCTCCGGTTCAATCCGTGGGTACTCCGGCGACGTACGTGTTTCTGCCTTGCTAACACCGTGCATATCCGTGTTCGAATCGTATCTCTCCGTAGTTGTACCGTATTGACACCGGCACTCGATCCGTGTCCATCCGTGTTGGATACTTGAATGTGTGAAAGTATTGTCAATATTGATAGATGAAATTATGTTTGAATAAAAGAAAGGAAGATAAATTAAATGAAACTGTAACATGAATATCCCTACACTACTGGTAATGAATATTTAGTCCCTATGTCATGTTACCTGATTGGTTTTATATCTTTACTATATGTGGAAATCTGAATATATTTACATATCATCATCAGTGGCAGCTCAACTTGTATGCTCCCCGGGGAGTTGAGAATGTATGCAATATCATTGTGTGGGTTTGAACTTTGAAATATACCTGATGACCAGTGGTAATACTGATACTTTAAGCGCAGTAGAGTATATATTTATAGTAGCTGCGCTATATAAATGTTCATACTCTCATTATTATTAATATTAAAATAAGCATTAGGCTGAATGCACCTTTAAGTGCAGATGTACTATGTGCTGTAGATAGCCCCTTCACAAGTACAAAGAGACTGACCGTGTATTGACCATGTGAAGGGGTTAGAACAAAGAACTGTGATTATGAGTTTATACTCAACATGAGTGCAGAGAGTATATATTGATGGGAGTTATAACAGAAAACAAATGTTCAGAGTATAGTTCCACAGATAAACTACACAAAAAAAGTTTGGAAAGTTTTTTATTTTATATTTGTGTTTTTATTAAGTTTGGAAAGTTTGTTGAGCCACCTGATTCTCCTCCTATTCGAGACATGATTGTATGACACCACTTTTGAAACTATCGCTTGCCTCATAGCTGAATACTATACCTCCCCTTTGTTTACAGGTGGGTCTCAAACAGAATGTGCCAACATTTGCCATTGCTCTAATGCAGATACACTAATTCATTCATTCACCCATTCATTGATTCGTCCTATATCACCAGAATCAATAGGATTAGGCACATATAATTGTCAATTTGGCACTTTCTGTTTGAGACCCACATGTAAACAAAGAGGAGGTGCTCAGCCATGAAGCAAGCCGATTTTTGATTTTAAAGGTGTCATTTTAGAGTGGAGGAAATTAGCTAATCCGATACATGCAGGGGCCAGGGTCCCGATTACGGACCAGCGACATTTACCATGGTAATTAGCATCATTGGCTCTAACTAATTGATGTCAATATGCTAGAATTGCATACAGATCAACAGAACGTGGCAGAGCACACAAACTGCCCTCACGCATTCCACCGTGAAAGCATATATCTAGAGATCCGTGAAACTAGGGCTGGTCCTGGGTCATGATCGTGCTCTCGGGGGGCTCTCGGCCACAGGTCTCAAACAAATGAGAAATAGGTGGCTCAAAAAATACTCCGAACTTTTTGTGCGCGGTTTATAATGTGGTCCCTACTCCTACATTAGACGAGGTGATCTACAATATTATTGTATACATTTATGAGTGATTTGTAGTTGCACTGTAGATAATTTCATGGTTTGAAATTTGACGTTGGTTATTGAATTGAATTGAATTGAACTTTATTTTCCACATCATCAACATTATATACATGTCATTATTTGCAAAGGATAAAAACGATACAAATACAAACAAAGAAGTAACACTAGATGTACATTGTGAAAATGTGGGTGGCTGTACAAAGTCAAATTTGACTTATAGCATAGCCCCATGAGAATAGTAACATAATGTAGAAAGAAAATGAGGAGCGTAGGTAGAATTACATATATAATTTACAAATTAATATAGAAGATATATATAAGTTGATGAATATAATTTGATTGAATTTAGTTCCAAAACCTATGAAGGAGAATGAAAAATGCAAAGGTCCGAAGCAATTTATAGTAGTTGACCCCATTATCAGCGCCTTTCCAAAGTTTCTCATTGCTGCAATACACCGTAGAGGGAAGCAGACAGGCAGACAATCGAGGGAGGTCGCTGGCTAATAAGGGGTGCTGACTGTTTAATCGATAGGCTTGTTGATTGTTGAAGAGTATTTTAACTTCATAAATTGTCTTTTATTGTAAATATGTTATCATGTTGCATTGTGATTATAGTCTTCAATAAAAATATAAATACCAACAAAAAAAATTCATAGATTGTCGTTAAAAATATCTTTATCAATTTGTTTGAATTTGTACCGCACTAAAAAGTGTCCAATTTCTGGAAATATGAAAAACATAATCCCTTTGCACTGGTATTGTATGTCAAGTTTGATCACACATTTACCACCTGACTACAGTTTGTACTACTAAAGAAGATAAATATCTTTTATTATATCCCTCATAAGATCGTTTTACCATTGTATTTGACAAATGATAGTTTTGGACAACACGCGCAATCCCCGCGCAATCATGTGACCGGGCTGTTAGCAAAAACATTAACACTAAAAGTTCGTTACGCGTTCGTCCCATAGATCATGTGTTTAAGCAAAATGCACACGCGATCAAATTTGTGCAGTACTCTATGGCGCACACGTTCTAGTCACGTGATTGACATTACTGGTAAAAACTAACACCCTGGGAAGAAGAACGCCAAGACAGCCAATAAGCACATCCGTGGGAGCGCTAGCACGCATTCATCGCGTATGTGCGCAACTGCCAGCGCGTTGGTGCGCACTCAGTTCTGCGTCTTTGTGATTGTGTGCGCAAAATAACAATGACTTTAAGCGTATTAGATGCGCCGTGGTTCTGGAGGCTCATACTGGCTTCATTAATGTCGATTGATTTTTATATCAAAATTTACAAGCGATTTTATGAAATATTCAGAGATTATCACTTATTTTGCTATAAGCTGAACACAATCACTGATATTGATGAGTGATATAAAACAACTAACGAATGTGCTTGATTGTGATAGGTGGGCTCAAAATGAATATTACCCTCAGCTACGCTTCGGGTAATAATCATTTTGAGCCCACCTCGGTAATAGATTTGACTATCACAAGAAGCCCATTCGTTAGTTGTATAATAAAGCATCATGAAACTAAGAAAGAATGAGTAATATCATTTTGTTATTGAGACTAGACAGTGCAAATGCACCAAAAACGTTGCTGAGAAAATGTTTGATACATGAGCATTATTTGATTATTTTGTATGTGTGTGTAAATAAGTATGTGAACATATATTCGTATACAGTTATCTGATTTATCTGTGTTTGTATGTGTGTGTGTGTGTGTGTGTGTGTGTGTGTGTGTGTGTGTGTGCGCGTGTGTGGGCGTGTTTGTGTGTGGGAGTGTGTTTTTATATTCGTGCGTACCGTACCGTGAAAAAAATAGGTAGTCAAAGATGAAATATGTATATTCACATTCTACAGTGCGAGTACCAAAAAACTAAACCGGACTTTGATAGCTTATAAATCCACAATTCTATTTATATATATGTTGATATTGGTATCAGATTAAAGCTTGGGAAATTGCCTTTAAAATGATACATCATACATTTTGATCACTTTACGCTTCATCGAACGCGAACTTATTATCCAAAGTCATGCAAAAACTACCCGTTTCCAAGTTTGCCGTTGTCTTGTTCTAAGCACACACCCAAAAAGTAAGTCCCCCCTAATCAAAATAGCGTAACTTTTTAACAAAAAAGTTTTGAGCAAAATAACTTGGCAGGATTGTTTCTACACTTATCGACTCACTTCTGTGTGAAAATTATATTTATCCGTCGAGTCATGAATGAGTGAGCACACATTAAAGACAAAATTGTCACTTTTCAAAAGTCACAAGAGTCACGTGACTTTTGAAAAGTGACAATTTTGTCCTTATTGTGTGCTCACTCATGCATAAATAAGAGGACCACTTTAATTTTCACACAGAAGTTAGTGAATAAGTGTAGAAACAATCCTGCCAAGTTATTATGCTCAAAACATTTTTGTTAAAAAGTTACGATATTTTGATTAGGGGGGAATTTTTTGTTGTGTTTATCTATTATATTAATACGGTAAGCTTCAACCCCCCAAATGCCTCCCACTCGAGATATCCTCACCCCGAGAACTCGGCGACTCCCCGACCGTCGGGATCGAAGGATATACGTTTTGCGGAGGACAATAAGGTATTCCCGAGTCGCTCCCACCCCGTGGTCGTCCTCCAGATCGAAGAAAAGGGAAAGTCAGCAATGCGGCATTGCCTACTTAAGGCGCCGAGCATTGACTAACGATTTATCGCCGTAAAATTATTTGTAAGAATATAAATTGGAGTAGATAAAATAAATAATATATTGAGAAACCATTTTAGATATAATACGTTGCGAAACTACACAGGTTTTGATAAATATCAATATTTATATTACGCGGATGGTATGGTTATGATCGCTATTGCCGATTGGCATTGTGTTTGTAAGTGCATCGACGACAAAATGCGACAACTTCAATTTAGCTGCGGTTATACAACGCGCAATGACTGTACAGCCGTGTATACACGTCGCGGAGTCATCTAATCACCCCACCGAACCGCAGTTTATTTGCATAGCTCACTGACCTGCTGACCATCGTCTCTATTCGCCCTACCGTACCACTGAACTCTACCCAGGGTAGAGTTCAGTGTACCGTACACGATACTATAATTGCGCCAGCTTGTGGTAAGATGTATTAAGTCAGCCACGAAGCTAGCATGGCTAGCATGCAGTACCAGAAGAGACGCCGACGGGGTGGGGGTGGGGGTGGGGGTGGGGGTAGAATGGACGGGGAGGTCTCTGCTCATTTATTATGCAATGACTGTACAGCCGTGTATACACGTCGCGGAGTCATCTAATCACCCCACCGAACCGCAGTTTATTTGCATAGCTCACTGACCTGCTGACCATCGTCTCTATTCGCCCTACCGTACCACTGAACTCTACCCAGGGTAGAGTTCAGTGTACCGTACACGATACTATAATTGCGCCAGCTTGTGGTAAGATGTATTAAGTCAGCCACGAAGCTAGCATGGCTAGCATGCAGTACCAGAAGAGACGCCGACGGGGTGGGGGTGGGGGTGGGGGTGGGGGTAGAATGGACGGGGAGGTCTCTGCTCATTTATTATGCAATGCATGTATAAACATCGACGACAAAATGCGACAACTTCAATTTAGCTGCGGTTATCATCGGGTTTCACAAGAATATGAACAAAATGTATACGCGGGAGAACTTAGTTTGGATATGAATTGTGTAGGGGACACGACGGGTTATGTGTCATGCAGGCAATTGAAGACACGGGGGGGGGGGGGGTTGGGGGGGGGGGGGCAGCGGCGAAGCTAGCAAGAACACGAACATAGTGTTCTGTATCTAATTTGATACAAGCGGAACAAATTATCGGGGGTGGGGGTAGAATGGATGGGGGAAGTATCTGCTCATAGTATGCCATGTACATGTTTCAAGGGAATATACATGTATCATGATCATCGGGTTTCACAAAAATATGAACAAAGGTATCTGCGGGAGAACTTAGTTTATGATATGAAATGTGTAGGGGACACGTCGGGTTATTTGTCATACAGGCAATTGGAGCCGCGGGGGGCGGGGGGGGGGGGGGGGGGAAGGGGGAGGGGGGAGCGGCGAAGCCAATTTAATTGCAAGAACACATACATAGTGTATTGTATCTATTTTAATACAAGCGGAACAAATTATGGATCATATGAAATATGGGGGATAACTGAATAACTTTGCGTGGATACTAAATCATCATAAATTTGTTATACATTGGCCGGATGTATCGTTGGACGGGTTGTGGGGGCGGGATTGAGTCGCCCGAGTCTATTTTGTCTTACTATTTAAATGATGACTGTGGGATATTTAGTAAAGTTTTAAAGTGGTGTATGTCATCATCGTCTTTCTCTTACAAAAACCCGCGGATTTCCGCGGGTACAGCTAGTCATAAATGAATGCGTTTGTTTACCGTTTTTTCCAAAGAACATTTCAAGAATATCCTTTGGTGAATCAAAACAAATACCAGCTGGTTGCCAATGTTTTCATGTTTATCAGTGTTGAAGGGGATCCCCCACTGTCCTCCCATCAGCAGCCCCATTGTTTGGAGGCAGTGGGCTCTGAATATGACATGTAGGATGAAGTTATCTTTGCATGACAATCAAACAACGGATGCAACCATTCACAAAACAAGAACACTGCAAACTTGGACACGGGTAGTTTTTGCATGCCTTTTGATAATTAGGTCGTGATCGGTGAAGCGTGAAGTGATCAGAGTGTATGATATATCATTTTAAAGGCAATTCCACAAGCTTTAACATGATACCAATATCAACATTTATACCTCTAGATGTGTGGATTTATAAGCTATCAAAGTCCGGTTTCGTTTTTTTTGACTCGCACTGTATACTGTAAACAAAGAAAAGAACTTACTAGCGAACATTTGATGCTTTTGAAAGGGGAGCCACAAACAAAAATACACATTCTCACATACTCGCATAGAGGGGTTTACATACGCACCCATATACACACACAAACGCATACATCTGCACATACAACAAACAAACACATGCAGACACACACACACGCACACAGGTGTTTGTAACAAAATTAGATAAATAGAGTAGCTTTAACATCCTTTTTCCTTTCTTTGAAATGGAAGCGTTTATTTTCACAACTATTGGAAGATAACAACAAACATGTATTTCATTATACCCCATATCTGGCAATGTATACATTTAAGACTGAATTCCTAATTAAATGAAATAATTTATTATTGCTATTCACAAACATGAACATGGGCTTTCACCAGAGGAGAGAGTTTCAAAAGATAGTTTATTTTGCATATTTATTTTAAGCTATAATGATCAACTAAAATAGATAAAATAAAATAAAATATACCCCAAAACGCAGCGTATACTGGTGCCTCGTCCTGGTCGACCTAGCGGATTGTCTTACGAGGCTAGAGTACTGACTCTTTGTCTTTGTGTTTTGTCTATTGTCTTCTTTTCTTTCCATTCCTCACTTATTTTTCTCTCTTTTGATTGTTTGTAGTATTTTGGTTTTGTTCGGAGTAGGATTTTTTTTTCATTTAAGTGTTCAAAGTAGAATATTTTCCGTAGTTTAAGGTTTTGTAACACTGACTTTTGAGGGCGCTGCAAACTACTTTGCATTTTAGCAGCGCTCTCTATTTTCAACAATTATTCACATAAACAATATTGGATATTAATTCATATTTTTTGTATCACCCTTCTGTAAGAATATATCATGTTCATTCTGTTGTAAATGTTATTTTTGTTGAAAATTTGAATAAAAGAACTGAAATTAATTATATTAATTATCAATAGTTATGTTAATATCTGCACAATATTTTGTTATCCAAAGCCATATAATAGTGATCTGATGTGTGAATAGTAAATGAGTTGCTCAATAGTTTGCAAAATGTGTCATCCCCTAATTACCAATAGCCCATTCCCTTCAAGATTCTGAAATCTCCATAGCCTTTGTACATAACCCACCATATTCCTGAAGGCAAAGGGTTAACCCATTCCCTTCAAGATTCTGAAATCTCCATAGCCATTGTTCATAACCATCAGATTCCTATAGGCAAGGGCTTAAACCATGTGCACATCAGATTCTCAAAATAATATTTGTTCACGCCACAGAACTATTAAAGTTTCTCTCTCTACACAACATTAAATTACATGATTATATGAGGACAGCCGGTACATAGTGACCCAAATGACACTTGTTTAGTGTGCCCCCATTTATTCAGCACGTACATATAACTTTTTCACGAGCTAAATCGTAACAAAAATATTATTAATTTGTTACATGACAACATTTTGTATCTAGAGTTGTTTGAATATTTCAACACATAATTAAGTTGTTTAAATGCAGATAATGGGGATAAATATTACAGCATGTCAATACTGTGCTTTCTTCGTTAGCTAAAAAAAGAAACATGCAATAATTATGTAACCCAATCCCCATGAAAATACAATTTAGGTATACCGTTAAGAGGTACAAATTCATTCATTTGCTATATTTTGTTTTAAATAAAACTAAGTTTAGGCTTTTAAATGCACAATTTTCCATACGAATCTTGCTACACCGTGATTTCATCATATTAAAAAGCATATATAAATAACTTACTAGCAGTAACAAACAGTATTTCTACAAACAAAAATCAGAATACAAAAATGAATCTTTTGTGGAAAAAATTGTTAAGACATGCAGATGAAATAAGTTTATAAAATATTTTCAAATTCACTTCTGTGAATTCCAGCTTCAACAGAAAAAGTCTGACTTATTGATATAAAAAGCAAGCATAAAGAACTTTACAAATTGACATGAAGACGTTTTTAAAATAACACCAAGCAAAGTTGTTTAGGTACAATTTTTAGAATAAATAAATGAACGTAATTGTTGATTGTATTGTACATTAGTCTAGTTGTGGTATATGTATAAAGTAATACCTGTTTGGCTACCATGGCTATTATATATATATATATGCATTAATTCAGTTATATCAACAAGAACCTTCGTTAACAATACAACATTGGCAAACTATTATCTACAAAATGATCATTTCAAAATTATGTACACTTCATACATTAGTATATTAAAAACTGATGTCAAATATCTTGCAGATATATTATAAATAGATAAATATTCTTTTTCTAGACTACAGTAAAGAAAGTTTGTAAAAAGCCTCCATATTTTTAATAAAATTCAATACAATGCGATTCTTCATCTTTCATATCAAGATATATATCTTTAAAAAACTAACAAATGAAAATGAACTCCTCTTTTCTAATTTGTTATAAAAATTGTATAAATTATGACATTTGAATCTAAATAGTAGCAAGTACGTATAGCTAAAACATGCATTATCACAATGTATATACAAATCACTTTTTACTGTTTTAGATCCACCAACAAAGTCCCAGAAGTAAATATATAGTTACCCTATCTTTGAAAATTACATAAGTTAAACATAAACTTCCGTAGGTATCTTTCTATTTGCTCAATTTCACAAGATTTCATACATTTCATTTGCAAGATAATATACAAATTTAAAGAATATAATACTCTAAATGTAAACATGCATATTAAACATATCTTATGTACTATGCAATGAAATATAATTTTTAAAAAGTTACTGTTGTGCACTTGCATAACTTACATTTATATATCTATACACACTTGGCAATAGGCATTCTGATTAAGAACATACACCATTAAAACACGAAGACAGATAGCATTAATGATTGTGCATAACATAATGAAAATAGTTTTCACTTTTATTTATTAAAGTAACGTGAGAAAAAAAAATACTCACTACTTTATAATAATATGACAAATTTATATAGCGCTTAATGCAAACAAGCCTCTTAAGCGCTTTAGAATAGGAAATTAGAGTATACAAAGTATTAAAGAAGTAGAGAGTGGTTGAGCTATGACTGATAATGTTGTTTGAAGAGATGATTTTTTAGATTATCTTTAAATGAGTCAATTGAGGAAGAGTTCTTGACCCAGTTAGGCAGAGCGTTCCATAAATACGGTCCAATAAAGGAGAATGTCCGTTCACCATAAGATCTTGAAAACACTTTTGGTATAACAAACAAATTTTGAGTGGCAGATCTGAGTCTTCTCGTTGGTGCATACGGGACAATCAAATTTCTTAAATAGCTAGGGGCATTGCCTGTAGAATATTTAAACATTATCAACAATATTTTAAAATGTATGCGTAAATGAACAGGCAGCCAATGAAGATTATACAATACAGGGGTAATATGGTCGTGGCGTTTAGAACGAGTAATAATTCTGGCAGACGCATTTTGTAGACATTGTAGTCTTGAAATCTCAATGTCAGGTATACCAGCAAGAAGACTATTTATAAATCTCATATCTTGATGTTCCCTTCTTGCGTCATAACCATTGAAAGAAAACAATAACCTTCAAAAAATGTGAATACGAGTTTTAAATATTCTTTTACCTACTTAAAGATAAATTATGCAATTTCACAGCCAGCTCTCTTCAACATTCATGACGTGATTGTCCCATTAGCTTGTCTTCCACCATCGTGGTGATCAATTTTATCATTTTTGTTTCCGTATCGACCACATTCTTATCAGTTTTATTACTGCTGTCAACAATCCTAATCCTCTAATCCTCTGCTGAGACATTAGCGTCCAGGGGCTAGAGATAAGAAGTGCAAACCCTGATAAAATGTACTGGATGCAAGCTTGAGTGCTCAAAAATCACTACCGCTTCTCAGCCCTCCAGGAGCGGTATTCAGCTAGCTATAGAATTACCTAATGTGAATCCGCCATTCGCTTAGCCTCTTGAAGCTTGTTGCAGAGTCATCCCCTGTTTGAAGCAATTTGGGCCCACCATTCATCTCAGTTTTTCATTACTGACTGGATTTTTCAAAGCCAGCTCTCTTCAGCATTGAATCCGCCATTCGCTTAGCTCTTTGCAGTCATCCCCTGCAGAGTTGGCCTACCATAAATCTCAAATATTTGTTTGCCAAATTATTAATGAGTGAGTGGATTTTTCAAAGCCAGCTCTCTTCAGCATTGAATCCGCCATTCGCATAGCTCTTTGCAGTCATCCCCTGCAGAGTTGGCCTACCATAAATCTCGAATTTTTGTTTGCCAAATCATCAATTACTGGATATTTCAAAGCCTACTCTCTTCAACATTGAATCCATCATTGGCGTAGCTCTTGTAGCTAGTGTCACCCCCTATTTGGAGCGGCCTTGGCCCACCACTGACCCAACTCCCACCCCCTCCTGGCCCCACACTCTCCGTGGTGATCGTCCGCTTCACTCGACGCTCCTCCACCACGTCCACATCGCCATCGTCGTCCTCGTCGTCCATGTTGAGCACGAACTGGCCCGTTTTGCTTCCCCCGCTGTCGTCGGAGTGAACGGACATGGTGTGGGAGCCATCGTCACCACCGCTCTCCCCACTGTCATGTAAGACCTGGAGAGAGATTAGGAAATGGAAGAAAGGATCGTAATATTTAGGCCTAAATAACATTCTTTTAGCAGATGTTTGTGAATATAAAATTGCAAAGGGAATCTGAAATTGCAAGTGAATACACAATTGCATTGTCGCCACTGCTCCCACCAATGTCATGTAAGACCTGGAGAGAGATTGGGAAATGGAAGAGGGAGTCGTTATTAGCAGAAGCTTTTGAAATACTAAATTGGAGTGGCCATATGCAACGCAACCCCTTTCATTAATTCACATTCTTCTTATAATAATATTGATTCTACCTTTAAGTCCCAAAGTCCATTTCATAAATATGCATAAATATTCCCCCCAGTTTGAGGTAAGGAAAAAGACTGAAATCAGAAAGAAAGCAGCATGAAGCTCATTTCATCATTGCTCAATCAAGGGTAGCATGCACTAGCAGTAAAAGCAACCAAAATGTCACAATTCTTTTCATAGACCTACATCTTGCAACAATATTAATCTAACTAGTAAGTAGCGTTCCTATTTGTTGCCATACACCTTGTAACAACATTGACTCTACTTTGTGAGGCCCTAGCCTTAATAATATGCATGCATGTTGAAGTATCAAGAAATAATTTCACTTGTGTAAGCAGAAAGAAAGCCCCACCAAGTTCATTATGCCACTGCTAATCTTGAAACAATATTGATTCAATCGTATTTAGCCACAAAGCCCATTTCATAAATATGCTTGCCTATTGACGTTTCACGGAAGGAAGAATTTCCCTTCTGAAAGCTAAGTATTGATTATTGTCATTTTGTTTTTCTGAACATAAGTTCATTATGCCACTGCTCATCTTGAAACAATATTGATTCAATTGTATTTAGCCACAAAGCCCATTTCATAAATATGCATGCCTATTGACGTTTCACGGAAGGAAGAATTTCCCTTCTGAAAGCTTAAAGTATTGATTACGGTATTGTCATTTTGTTTTTCTGAATGATGCGTTATAAAGGACACTGTATGTTTTAATACCTAGTGATAAATGTTAAAATTGCTGTCAGATTTTGTCATGCATTGATTTTGTCCACAAAATTTGGAGAAAAACAAATCTCCATAATTAGGGAGACAATAAAAATAAATCGAAATCGATTTCATTCTTGAGTTACCATAGACCAAACAAAAACCTATAAGAGAACTGTGAAGGCTTTAAGTGCTTTTGGAAAAGAGATATTTGAAAATAAAACCCATAAAAGCCAAACAACAAGGTACAACAGAAATGTAAAAGCTCAAAGTGAATTTGACAAAATTTAAACGATCACTTTAAGAAAGGAGAACAAAAAATCTACCTGGTATGTATAAGTGCGCCCTCTTGGACTTGATGATCCGCTGTTGGAGCTCTGTGTGTCATGTATCGCAAACCTGGAGTTGATGCCTAACGATGGATCTATGGTGGTGGAAAAAAAAAGAAGAAAAAAAAACAAGATGTTAAACTGTTCCCTACTAAATTATGTGCTCCCCACAGAGTTAATACATGGCCCACCAAGTTCCCATAGGCATTTGGTTGACGTGCAGCGAAAAAATTAATATTTTTTATTTCGGGGGCTCCTTTTCGGGGGCTCCTTTTCGGACTTTCGGGGCTACTTTTATCATCTCGGGGGCTACAAATTTCCTGGCTCTTTTTCGTATTTCAGGGGCTACTATTAAGCTCTAATGCTGTATTACAGCATTAGAGCTTAATAGTAGCCCCTGAAATTCGAAAGTGATCATCTTATAAGCATTTGATCACGATCCACAATTTTTTTTTCGGGGGCTACTTTTTTTTTCGGGGGCTCTTTTGGGCATTTCGGAGGCGAATTCGACCGCCGCCCTCGTGTATTTTTTTCGCTGTTGACCTGTGCCCTACTAGATTGTGCAATCACCAAAGAGTTATGTAGCTAATGGGTTATAAAGTATGATTGAACAAAATCAAAGGAATGGCAACATCACTACAACTGATAAGTGTGGACTGCAGTGGCTTACCTAAAGGGCGAATGGGTGGGGGTGGGGTTGGCAAGTGCCCCTCACTCAATCATTTGCTAAAAACGATTAAGAACATGAGGGGGGAATCTTTGAAGAAATAAATAAAGAAATATATTAGGAGTGACCCTCCCTTAGCGGTCCAACCCTGCTTCACCAATGCATGTCATTCAGGCCTTGAAAATAATATTGATTCATGATAGAATATTTCAAACAAATGCGATGAAAACTTGCAGTACAAATTAAATTTCATGAAACATGTCACTGAAAAAATAGTAATCAGTGGAGAAGGCACAATCCAGGAAATTGTGTTGTCAATAAAAAAACAAAAGGTGGTGAGAGATTGTGGTTAAAATTAGGTTTTATGAAACATGTCAATGAAAACAATCAGTGGAAAACTGATAAACATGTGCACAAGCGTGTGCAAAGAGGAACTTCAACATTTCATCTTCCTGAAAGAAATCACACAGAAATTGGTAAATGCAATCAAAAGAGAATTAAATTCATAAGAAGGAGAAATGATGAATGGAAATACTTGAAGGTTGAGTTAAGCCCTCTGCAGACAATGCCGACTCGACCCGATCCGACTGTTTTTCATTCGGATCGGCTCAGTTTTCAGTGCCTAATTGGGACACACATTTTGCCAGTCGAGAGACGGTCGAATGCCAGTTGGGGCCGATTCAACACGATGAATCGGCTCCAACCGACCGGGCCCCACTCTAGACTGCCCTGATTGAAACCAGTCGGATTGGGTCGAGTCGGCTCTGTCTGCAGGGGCCTTTACACTTCACACAAACATGCATCATTTGCCTTGTTATTTGTTAATTGGAGAGAAAAATGCACAAATGTATTATTATCACATTGCACATTGTTAATACCTCTCTGGTCCTGTGCAGCTCCTTTGCTTGAGTTCATTTCTTTCTCTTGGTTTACTGATACATCGCCTGATTCAAATACATTGATTTCATCTTCCATGTCAGCGGTAAAAAATGGACAATGTCAAAAGTGTATTATTTCAAAGTACATATATAACAAATTGTAATACAAAGGAAAATATATGTCATAATGTGGTACTAGTCATTCTATATACTAGTAAACAAGAGTGTATATATGTATATAGACAAACGACAGATAATAACTACTTATGTTATATATATATATGTACATGTATATTCTTTCTTTTAAAAGCTTGGTAATACTTCTCATCAATGAGCTATACAATCAACTAACATTTTATTTTCTGTCATATGAAAAGACTTCTTCAAGATTATTTACAAACAACAAATAATCTTTTAATTAACAAATCTTTGTTCACTATTGTAAAACAATGATTTACCAAGGTAATCTCAAAATGCAAAAGGCACACACAAAAAATGTAATATGTACACACTGGGCTAGGTAATATAACTGAGTTACTGCAATGAAATATTAGATAATACCATTATAATTGCAAATTCCACGCATCTGAAATAAATATATTTCAATTTAAAACAATTACATAATTAAAATGAATCCAATGCTAGATGCCAGAGTAAAAACTCATTATTTTCAGTTTATTTAATTACCATTCGCAGTTTTGTCTGCATCTTGACTTGATGTGTTACTGATGTTCTGTTTCTTCTTAGCAACCAATGTCACTTCACCGGTTTCAAGTAAAGTGATTTCTCCTTTCCATGAAAGCATGATTGTAAAGAAGATATACCATAATAAATTCACATGACAATTAAAGACAAATGAATGTCATTATACACAGCAAATTCAAATTCATTCATAAATTTTTTCCACAACTGGCATACAGCAATACATTGAATGCATTAATTGTACATATACATTTACATGTAGTCTGAAATTTTACCCATCATCTCAGAAAAATGATTTGCTGTAAATTGGTCTAAACTTTAATTTTCAGCTATTAAACACCTATGATGACTAGGTATAAGCTAATTAAACAAAGAACATGTACATTATCGGAAATAATATTGCTAATGATATTCGTTTGTCTCGCAATGTATGGTCAAACTAGGAATCTAAACGATCAGGACGATCAGGAACGCAATCGCTCATGCGAGATTGTGATGTTGGGAGCCACGGTAGAGCATAAAAGCCGAGTGTCTACATTCGATATTATCATTTGACAAAGTATTGCAGTAGCATACGAAACGTCATGATCGTTTAGATTCCTAGTTTGACCATACATTGCGAGACAAACGAATAATTAGCGATATTATTTCCGATACTATATCCGCAATGGATTATATATTTACTATTAACATGTACATTATATTAACAAGTTGTCATTGGATTTCATGCTTTTATCATAGATAACATAAATCAGATTAAAGGGACTTAGTAACATTGTCCAAATCCTCAAAATAAATTTTTCATTCTAGCGGTTCCCTCATACCTTGTTGTATTCGTATTAACAATAAAATCATGGGACAGGTTTCGGTTTTTCAAATTTCCCTTTTGTTACAAAGATATGTACGATCGAAGTATTCAGGAAAAACTCCGGGCGAGTTTTTCTTCCGTGTACAAAGTGAGTGCAGTGAGTTACTGAATATCACTTTGCATTTTAGCTCATTACTTGGCCATACAATGTCCATTTGACTTGAAATTTTCACACAATACCCTGTGGACATATGAGATAACAACAATATACATTGCATCAACCATTCATCACTTTTTGCACATGTCAACAAAGTTACTAGATCCCTTTAAACACCTATGATGACTAGGTATAAGCTAATTAAACAAAGAACATGTACATTATATACAAGTTGTCATTAGATTTCATGCTTTTATCATAGATAACATAAATCAGATTAACACATTTAAACAAATAACATAATCTACTGTACAAAACTACAAATGACTCTGAAACTGGGAGGGGCTATAATAGCAAGTCACATTTTTATAAAGGCACATTGTTCAAGGATATTAAAAGACAAATTGGTATTGTTTTACACAGTTTTACCCTTTGATATTTCCTCAGGTTTCTCAGACGACTGGTTATGGTTACTGATGTTTTGCTTCCTCTTAGCAACCAATGTCACTTCACCGGTTTCAAGTAAAGTGATTTCTCCTTCCCATGAAAGCATGGTGGTAAAAAAGATATATACCAGTAAATTGACATGCCATTGACATTTGTAAGAGAATGAAAGCGTATCGTGCAATCACTGCAATACAATCATTGTCTAAGTTATTCAACAAAGAGTGCAATTTCACTTCACCATACATAACATTATATATTGCATCTTATTGAAAACAATTTAGAAAAAACAATGTAAACTTTCAGTTCCAACTATCAAACATCTAGTAATTAGTAACTAAAACATAGAGCAACTACGTTAAACGAACTATATTCACAAACTGTCAGCACAATACATGCATATATTGTTAAGAACATAACACAAAACATGGAACATCCAAACAAATTAATTAAAAACACAAACAACACATGATTGTAAAAATCTGGAAAAAGTAATAAAACATCAATTTTACATATATGTATAGCACATTTTTACAGTACATATAAACTGTGAAATCAAAACCAGTGGTGCATTCAATAAAATATATTGAGGACAAAGTGGAAATTGTTTACAAAATATTATTTTCTCGGACTAATTATTTACCCTTTGACATTTCCTCAGGTATCTCAGATGACTCGTTACCACGGTAACCACTATTCTGTTTCCTCTTTGCTATCAACATCACTTCACCAGTTTCAAATAAAGTGATTTCACCTATCCACAAAAGCATGGAGTGAAATAAAGATATTCAAATATTAATCCCATGGTATTATTCCAATATTACAATTTATATTTAAAAGAGATCAAACATATTATCATTACACTTATCAGTTCAACCCAACATACACAAAAAGTAATGTTAGTAAAGTAGATACTTTACTTTGTTCCACATACTATTCATATTCTTATTTCCCCCATATATTCATTTTAGTTTCCTTTGAGATTCCATTATATACACTGTCACCACTCATACACATAATCATGTTAGTTTATTAATATGTTATACTTTTTGCATTTAATTTCTCTATATAGGTACACTGTCCAAAGACATGGGCTTATTCATATACATCCATATTCTCATCATGCATAGTACCACCTCTATTTTGATCATATTGTTCCACCCTCATTTGTCTCTCCACCTTCCCTCTGATTACCTACCTATTTAGGCTTCCTTTTGTTCACTATCTCTTTTACACTCCCTGTCCCATTCATTTGTCTATGTTGCTTCCCCACATATCATCACCTACTGGGTCCTCATCCTTTTCACTCTCTCCTTTGAACTCGCCTATCCTATTCATCCGATCCTGCAACACACTTCACTTCACTTTCTTTGTCCTAATCCTCTCCTCCCATCCCCTACACTCATAATCCCCTCTATTGTTCCTCCCCTCTGAGTGCCCCAGGGCACTCCCACACCTCATCAACTGTCTTTTGTTCACATGTCTCTTTCCATTTCTTGATTTATTTCTTTGATCCTCCCTACCTCTATTCTTCTCTAAGCCTTACACTCTCATCACATTTTCTTTGACTGCAGCCACTTAAGGACCCTCCCATGCCTGTTTGCCCTGATTGGTCAAGCAGTCCTAACACTCACCCACTCACAGTTGCTTTCATTGTTTTGTGTCTCTGTCTCCTTTCCTCTTTCCAGCCCCCCTTCCACACATGTGTTTATGTTGGTATATATTCTGTGTTTTTTCTGTAGTAACTGTCATTTGTGCCCTGACGAAGATTCTGCTAAGATCGAAAGCTAGGCTGTATACGACTCTCATTTTACCACATTGGCGATTTTTTAGTAGACAAGCAGTTTTCAGCAGTATTTTCCATAAAGTAGATAATCATATATCAAATAATATAATAGTTAATTAGTCAAAATAACTTTTCCAAAATTGAAATGTACTTTTTGTACACATTTTCTTAATGAAGCACTAAACATAAGAACCATTCAGAGATGGATATTGTAATATAAACAACCATTGAGTGAGCACTCTCATGGTAGATGTATATATTGGTAAAATAATTATAAGAACAATTAAAAAAGTCTATACTTAAGCAACCACACGAAAACACTATCTATAAAAATAAAAAAAATAAAAAAATAAAATATTCACTGCAACAAAAAAACATGTTTTGTATTTTGAAAAACTACCTTTGGTGCTCATTGAGCTGTTAACCGATGTGTTAACTGAAGAAGCTGATTTATTTGCCAGAGAAAACTTGACAAAACCGGAATCAAACAGGACAATCTCCCCTACAAAAGGCAAAATCGAATGTTGTTTATTCATTAATTAATCTTTATAATAACAAAACAAAAGTAGGTACAATCACAACATTAGTATTAAACAGAGCAGCCACAGTACTCATTTAGAGTAGCTCTGTTAACAGATGTGTTAAGTGAAGAAGCTGATTTGTTTGCGAGTGAAAACTAGACAAAACTGGACTCAAACAGGACAATCTCCCCTAAAAATTAATATAGGTTTTCCCGGTCAATTTCGCTATTTTCTCATGCAATTTCATATCAGCAGCATTCAATTTCACCAAATCCGCGTTTGGATCGACACATCGTCATTCAGATTCGTTTTTAGTCATTCATATTAACTAACGGAGCAACCAATTTCACACTTGGGCGCTCATTTTCGTTAATGGTCATTCAAATTCATCTCTAGCAGTCTCCGGTATCATTTCGGTCATTCAAATTCGCGCATGGGCAAACAAGTTCATTATAATTTCATTCAAATTAAACATGTACAGTGGAAATGTAATGGATATGTAACATCATGGTATATGGTACAGTTATTTCGTGCATGGGCAATCAATAAACAAAACATGATGAAAATAAAGATACAGATTATGAAAAAAGATAATGATAAATTAAGATCAGATGATGACAAAAAAGAAAATGTGATGAAAATAAAGATCAAAATGATGAACTCAATATCGCATGATGATAAAGTAAAGACATGATGAACGAATAGAGGTAAAACAAAACGAAAGCACAATGTGAAATGAATATAAAATTATTGAACATTGACAAACAAAACCTTGTGTGTGTATTTTGTATTATGATGTTGTTTTTTTCTTCTTTTTCGGTTGGGTCTTTCTGGTATACTGTATATTTCTTCCCCTTGTATCTTATCTGGTCCCCATGGAAGAACAGCAGTAGGGTATAATGCCCCACAGCTGAATATGGGTTATCCAGCTGCTTTTCTCATCATTTGTATATTGTTTATTCATGTATGATTTGTACAATTCTTTTATTTGTATATATGAATCTTCATGTATTGTTATGATGTTGACTTTTTATACGGAAATAAAAACAAACAACAAACAAAATGTGACTGATGAATATCGAAAAGGAAGATTAAAATGTTGAAAGTATATCTGAAAAGGGAAAGATATAACACGATGAAATGGTCGAGACTATGTAATTAAGGAAAAGAACGGTGATGATGATGTAAAAGATAAACCAAAGTCATCGTATGTCATGTATATGTGTGTTTGTATGTGTGTGCGTATGTACATGGTTGTATACATGCATGTAAATATGTGTATGTGTGAGTACGTATGGACGTTTTTTGAGTAACTTAAATCGAATGAACATTTCTGGAAATTGGTCACCCATTAACGAAATTGAATGCACAAACGGGCGATTGTCGAGCTTGCCGTATTAAATTGAATGCCCATTTGTTGAAAATAGCGCCCAATGATGAAATCGAATGCCCATTTGCGAATTTGAAGTTCGCGATTTGACATTTGAGTGCCCATATACGAATATGCATGCTCGTAATATGAATTTGAATGACCAAAGCGACTCCTCCACGGCAATTGCACGAAATTGAATGCACATAAGCGAATTTGGGCGCGTAATGTTGGAAATTGGCCGGCAAAACCTATATTACAAAAATCAAAGATAATCTATTTACTATATATAATTAAAAATGATTAATGATTATTTGTTACTGTTGACAATTTATAATAAAAATGGATTAGGACTCATATGTGTATGTTTTAAAACACACTGTATGATATAACCTGAAACATATCTGTATTAATGTTTACATACATTTATTTAGATTCTTAACCTTAAATTAATTATACCAACTATCTAAAATTCTTTCCAGCAAAAATTACCAATCCTAACTTATATATATGACAACGATAAACATTCATATCGTTTTTGGGACAAGAATTGTTTGACAAATAAAAAAAGTTTACAATATGAATCACAATATAGTATCACTGAAAATTTACAAAATTTTTCGGTTTCGGTTTTTCAAATTTCCCTTTCGTTACAAAGATATGTACGATCAAAGTATTCAGATAAGAAAAACTCCGGGCGAGTTTTTCATCCCTGTACAAAGTGAATGCAGTGAGTTAGTGAATATCACCCAATATCACTTTGCATTTTTGCTCATTACTTGGCCATGCAATGTCCATTTGACTTGAAATTTTCACACAATACCCTGTGGACATATGAGATAACAGCACTATACATTGCATCAACCATTCATCACTTTTTGCACATGCCAACAAAGTTACTAGATCCCTTTAAATAACACAATTTGACCTTCTAATCTACAATTTAACCAACAAGCTGAAGATTTTTTTCACATACTGATAAGTTATATAACCAAAAAGTCGCACAACTGAACATGTATCTAGTTTACCTGCATGACAATTGACATTATGTTAGGAGTTAACTTAAGAGCACGCATTAGTGTGCACACGTTATAAGCACCTTTCTGAAATGGAGCAGTAGACGATGGAGCAGGTGTAATGGGCACAAGAGGGCGCTCTTGTGATTTCTCGGCTAGTCCAAATTTGACATCGCCAGCCTGAGTGAGGGTTATTTCTCCTTTGAGTGCATATTGGGGATGGGATGACAACTTGTATCAATATTCCATGAATTATAATTTGAAGAGTCATTAACCATGCTGCATTGCTTATTTACTCTGTTCTTCTTTTAAAATACAGGATTTAAGCACATTTAATTAATTAAATGTTTTACAATGATACCATTCATTGCAAAGTAAATTATACACAACTTTGAGACAATTTTTAAGAACCTAAGAAGAGTTACATAAATACTGGAAGAACACACAACCAAAAGCTAGTGTCATTCGATGCAAAAATTATGTACAATATAAATGTAATCAATAAACACTCATAGGATTATATTTATTTAAATGAAAAAACATCTCTCATCCATACATAAACATTAACAAATTACATGACAACCCTGTTATTAGCATATAGTGTATGACATCTCATAAGAGAAGTTATGAAAGTCACACCCAACCATAGCCGTACCCAGGATTATTTCAAGGGTGTATTTTATCTTCATTCAGTTTGAGTACCTAAAACAGTAATTTTTTTCGTTTAAAACGGGGTGTTTAAACACCCCCAAACACCCCCTCGGTACGCCTATAGATGCACCCAACATATTTGTATACCTGTGGGACTAGGAAGGTCACTGGCTGATCTAGACTGGCTATCACTGTGAATGCTGAATCTGACATCACCACTCCCTGTAAGCTTGATTTCACCTAGAGGAACGTGATGGCAGGAGGATTGACATTCTTTAACTCATTCAAAACATTGCTTTAATCATTACATTTTATTTGTTTTTAATTAAACTCGAGCACCGCACACAGTTGTTAGTTTTGAAATTATAGAAAACACTCTTCAAAGTGAATTATAGAGATTAATTATACGTTTCACTCAATTTGATTGATAAATTCATTTTCATACTCTCATAAATATACATAATTATACAAATAATAAAGAAAGAAATGTATTCATCGAATATAATGAACATGTATAACTAATAGCTTGATTAACATAATGATAATAGTAAAGTTTCCAATAATATATATACATAATTAACTTAGGTGATTATGTACAGGAATACCAGCTTAACAAGACAGAACTGCAACTAAAATAACTTTACTTTGTCTTGGGAACTCAAAACACTTACCCTTACCCACACAGATCAATATTCAACTAGAAATTGCGCGCTCGGCGGGTCGCGCAGCCGAGCACATGTACATGTATCCCCCGAACCAATTGCATTGCACTTTTGTGGGTTGTAATATTGTGAACTGAACAAGTTTGGTGGTGTACGTTGTTCTACTAGGCTGGCAGTAGCCTTTGGGCAAGGCCTCGCGCGCTGTTTGTCCTCCGAGCAGGGTCTGATTAATAGACAAGGCGATGTGCGCTTACAGCAGTGATCTTAACTATTTCTTTATATCATGGTTACCATGGCAACCAGGACTCCGCCCCACACCAAAATCAAAAGGCTTCATCCTCTTTCCTTAATACACCTTCATACCAAATTAGAAAATGATCGGACAAGAACTCGGACCTGTAGAGCGTTCACAAGGTAATCTTAACTATTTCTTTATATCATGGTTACCATGGCAACCAGGACTCCGCCCCACACCAAAATCAATAGGCTTCATCCTCTTTCCTTAAGACACCTTCATACCAAATTAGAAAATGATCGGACAAGAACTCGGACCTGTAGAGCGTTCACAAGGTAATCTTAACTATTTCTTTATATCATGGTTACCATGGCAACCAGGACTCCACCCCACACCAAAATCTAAAGGCTTCATCCTCTTTCCTTAAGACACCTTCATACCAAATTAGAAAATGATCAGACAAGAACTCGGACCTGTAGAGCGTTCACAAGGTAATATTAACTATTTATTTATATCATGGTTACCATGGCAACCAGGACCGCGCCCCACACCAAAATCAATAGGCTTCATCCTCTTTCCTTAATACACCTTCATACCAAATTAGAAAATGATCGGACAAGAACTCGGACCTGTAGAGCGTTCACAAGGTAATCTTAACTATTTCTTTATATCATGGTTACCATGGCAACCAGGGCTCCGCCCCACACCAAAATCAATAGGCTTCATCCTCTTTCCTTAATACACCTTCATACCAAATTAGAAAATGATCGGACAAGAACTCGGACCTGTAGAGCGTTCACAAGGTAATCTTAACTATTTCTTTATATCATGGTTACCATGGCAACCAGGACTCCGCCCCACACCAAAATCAATAGGCTTCATCCTCTTTCCTTAATACACCTTCATACCAAATTAGAAAATGATCGGACAAGAACTCGGACCTGTAGAGCGTTCACAAGGTAATCTTAACTATTTCTTTATATCATGGTTACCATGGCAACCAGGACTCCGCCCCACACCAAAATCAATAGGCTTCATCCTCTTTCCTTAATACACCTTCATACCAAATTAGAAAATCATCGGACAAGAACTCGGACCTGTAGAGCGTTCACAAGGTAATCTTAACTATTTCTTTATATCATGGTTACCATGGCAACCAGGACTCCGCCCCACACCAAAATCAATAGGCTTCATCCTCTTTCCTTAAAGGGACTTAGTAACATTGTCCAAATCCTCAAAATAAAATTGTAATTCTAGCGGTTCCTTTATACCTTGTTGTATTCGTATTAACAATAAAATCATGGGACAGCTTTCGGTTTTTCAAATTTCCCTTTCATTACCAAGATATGTATGATTGAAGTATTTAGATAAGAAAATCTCCGGGCGAGATTTTCATCCCTGTACAAAGTGAATGCAGTGAGTTGGTGAATATCACCCAATATCATTTTGCATTTTCGCTCATTACTTGGCCATACATTGTCCATTTGACCTGAAATTTTCACACAATACCCTGAGGACATATGAGATAACAACAGTATACATTGCATCAACCATTCATCAGTTTTTGCACATCTCAACAAAGTTACTAGATCCCTTTAATACACCTTCATACCAAATTAGAAAATGATCGGACAAGAACTCGGACCTGTAGAGCGTTCACAAGAAAATCTCTGCGGCGGACGCGGCGGCGGCGGCGGCGGCGGCGGCGGCGGCGGCGGCGGCGGCGGCGGCGGCGGCGGCGCGACGAGGCCAAATCCATAGTATCCCCCGAAGTGGTTCGGGGGATACAATTACAATATACTGAGATAATGCTAGCAATGAAGTGCCAACATTATTGGCTTGCAATATGATACATACAAGTTAATACATCATGTTCATTATGTATTTACATTACCGTACATTTATATATCTATATGATCGTATTTTTGTGGAAATGTACTAATTCCACATCTTCATAAGATCATGTATCACATGATTTGAGCAATGGCCAGAGAATTAGTATTTATTTGCCATTTCATTCAAATAAAAATATTAAATGGACATTGGTATTGCATTCCACGTTAAGTCACCCCTGGTAAGCTTCCCTAAGTTACCTGGCAGACAAAAAATAATATTCAACCCCAGTCTTTCCTGAGTGTAGGCTTGGGGAAGCCACCAGTGATGCCTTGTACATTTCACCTACAGTTGGAGTCATTCAAAATGTAAGGTTAGTTAATGTACAGGCAGAGTAGAGACATTGTATTGTAAGTACATATGTGTACATGTATACAAGGGTATACAAGGACTGCTTTATTATTTAAATTACACAACATACCAACTTAACACTGCAATACAAGGTCCTTTTGTGATTACACCAAAGTTTAAAATAATGATAATTATGAGTGTAAATTTCTTAATATTGTTGTCATTAAGTCAAAATTAGATAATTAATGAGCACACCACATACATGTATTATAGCAAAGAAAAGAAAATGTGCTTATTAGGGGAAAAAAGGGATCACACTAACATTATACCTGTTGGATTATTAGAGACTTTGGAAATCTGTTTGACTCCCTTGGATAGGGAAAATTTCACCTCCCCATCACCAGTAAGTGTTATTTCACCTTATAGGAATAAATGAGTGTTCAAAAGTGAAATACATGTAAACGTCAAATCTTATATGTACAAAACGATTCTACTTGAAATATAAAATATGCAGGGTATATGATTACAAATTCTCCATATAAGAAATAGAATTCAATAAAACTACGAAAAAAAGTTCTCTCACCACAAACTAAATGCTGTCTTCCGCTTAAGATGTATTCTCAATCCCTTTTAGGAGTATGCATTTTAAACCACTTGGTAATGAGAATGCCGAGATCCTCTTATTTATTTTGCAAATCACATCTGGGAAGCAAATATTTATATCAGGTCGAACTGATTAGAGTATTTATATAATATAAAATTATAAGTCTTATGTTTTCACAGATTTTCCTTTAATGCTTTTGTCATATTATTGGGGGGGGGGGGGGTGGGCACAGCCCCCTCTCAGCTACCCTGTTCCTATGCCACCGTCTACACAATCCAACTTTAAAACTACTTTTAAACATTTTTGTATGAAATAATTCTGGTAATGTATATGTTCAAAACGGTTGACAAAGTAGAATCCACAATGCTGCAGGTACATGTACCTGAAGATCTTGCTGGTCTCAGGGGTGTGCTGGTAGCTTGCGGTGACCTTTGCAGGGAAAATGTGACATCTCCTGAGCTACACACACTTATTTCACCTTCAGAGTAAAAAATTACATAGAACAGCAAAGTAAAATACTGTACTATATCACAACCTTATAAATGATCATCTGCGGTTATTTATCAAGTACAAGTTAGTCTTTGGTTACTTTTGGAAGGAAAACGTGACATCTCCTGAGCTAGACACACTGATGACATAATGTAGAACAGCAAAGTAAAATACTGAGATATTTCACAAAACTAAACTTATATTGACTGGCCTTAATTGGCTATTTATTTCCCCATTTAGGACCCTTTAGTGAAAGTGTACTAGATGCCTGCAGTGACATATCATGAGCTACATGTACATGTAGACAAAGTTATATATCACCTTTCATGTAGAACAAAAGACATCACAACTAAACGTTACGCATCAACAACTACTGATTTTTAGATCCCATTTTCTTTTTACAAAATTATATTCTAAATAATTTTAGAGCAAATATCGCTTGGAAATATACATTCTCAAACTCAAATTATAACAAATGTACTATTCTGAAAGATAGATCTCTAATGAAATATTCATTATATTAAAACACATCACTCATGCAAACACACAATTCAATTTACACAGATAGAGAGTACATTTACAAACTGATGATGACTTCGGTGTACAGCTGTCTACATGTATGTCTCAAAAAACATTAAAGAATAGTGCAAGCATTTTGTTTGTCACTTGTTTAATTTTGAACTTGAAGTCATCAAAAACGTCTTTTATACTGATGATATCAAATGTTCTGACTTTTCAGTCAGTGCATTTAAACTAATTTATACTCAACTGCACACTCAAAAGATGAACATTACATACAAATCAGGGTTACTTGCATGATAATTCATGAAAAAAACATGTATCACAAAGTATTCCATTTAAGAACTTAAAAGGCACAGAGGAAAAAAGGTGTCTTTCTTGCAATGTGAATTTAGGTGCTTTATTTTAAGATAAAAACAAACATTAAGAAATAAGGCACCAAAACAGGAAAATGTATTTATAAACAAAAACACAAACATACTGTACATACCTACTGTACACACATAATTATTAGGAACATACTAGTATTTGATAAACAAATATTCTAAAATAACTAAAAGAGCACACAATGCAATGCGATGGGTGCTGTGTATTCATTTACCTCCTGCTGACATCGGTAAGACTGTGCTGCTGAAGCTACTATGGACTGTTATCTCACCCACAGATGAAAGAACTATCTCTCCTTTATACCCATGTAAGCATGTTTTAAAAGTAATTATATGAAATAATAATTACAGCAACAAAACAAATGAATAGATAGTTTAAAATGATCCTCAGAACTTTAAGTGAAATGTATCTCCTGCAAAAAAATATAGGTAAGCATTAAAGGGTACCACCACCAAAAAATAATATTCTTATAAATGAAAGGTAACATCTTTAGTATTCCATTCCATCAACAAGTTCACAAAAATATGTTTCCAGAAAAAAAAATATAATTGGAAAAAGCATCACCATTCTAAAGCATGCGTTCATGGGTCTGAATGTACGAGACTAATTTGTCCAGAGCGAACGAATCACCCAGGATTCTATTGTCTCCAAACGTACGCGTAAATAGCATTGGCGCACTCGCAAATGTTTGGCCTGTACGCAACCAGGAAATAGTAGTGGTTCCGTAAGTGGTGGAAATTAATTGCCTTGTTTATGAATTACACAACCCTTTGCAAAATGTTGGGTATCTATTTGATATCACAAAACGGTGCCAACACATATAATTATGTGTTGTTCTTTGCCTTGTGGTCCCCTTTAAGAAAATACACTGAACAATCAATTTGAATAAATGCAGGAATAATGACAATGAATATGATATATCAAGTTCATCAATTGGCTTGATCCTCCTCATGGAGAGAGAGAACGTCATCTGGCTGCTAGTGTCTTCATCAAGTAACAAAGGGTTAGAGCTAGAAGAAAATATAAAGAAAAAGTATAAATCTTAGTGAACCTAATGAATTCTAGATTCTAGGAATGACAGACAAAAGTAGGGGGCCATTGCAGGAGTTTTCACGTCGCGTTCCCTGTCAGATCTTATCTGTGAATCCTGCTACCACATCACACAGTACTTGCGTTTCAACAACTTACAGACAAAAGTAGAAACTCACTTCACCACTTCATAGAAAAGAGACAAAAAAGAAAAGAGGATTTTAAAACGAAATAAAAAATGACAAAAAAAAGTTAAAATGAATGAAAAAGTGCCTACCTGCATCAAGCTCCGGAATAGGCCCCATATCTCCTCCAGTGTAGACCTTGTTTGTGACCCGCCTAGCCTTGTAAGACTTGATGTGCGTCTTTGTATCCCCTCCGTCAATATCCTCCTCCTTGTACTGTTCCTCCAGCGATGAATCACCCGAAAACTTGGACATCGGATCCTGGTACGGCTTGGCGATCGTGTTCCCACGTTTGTTTCTCTCTAGCGACGAATCCTGGCCACTGCCACGGTAGCCACTCACGCGAGTGTTTGTGGAGCGTGACGACAATGTGTCCTCTTCGGTGATAGCCGACAGCTCAGCCTCGTATTCAAGCTGTTCGCGGTATGCAGCGGCCGCAAGGTCCGATTCCCGCTTGATTGAATTCGACAGCGGCATGTCGTGCAGCATTTCACGAATCTCAGCAGCAGTCTGCTCCTTCAGCATCTTGCGATGGTGGACAGAGTTTGGGTTCTCCCGCGTGATTGTCGTTGTCGTCGTAGTCGTGCTGTAATTATTTCCGTCCCTCTGGTTATGAGAAGGCGGCGCCGACCGAGTCTTGACCTCTTTGGTGTACAGATCCTCCTTGTTGTCCGCTTCATCTGTTCCTGCCCACGGTGTCGTCATACGAGCACTCACAGACCCATCGCTGAACACGTTATTCCGCAGATGGCGCATGCTGCCGTCGATGTTCGTGGTATCGACACGGCGTACGGTCGACACGGAACCGTTAACATAATTACTTCCAGCAGCATGAACGCCATTTCCGTTTGCATAATTACTTCCAGCAGCATGAACACCATTACTGTTTGCGAAACCGTTTCTGACGTTGTACGTTCTGCCATTGCTCAGTTTGTTCCTGGTGCTCTTGTCATTGACCATAGATGTCATGACGATAGCATCCTCTCCGATCTCGTAGGGGATCTCTTCCGACAAGAAATTCATGGTCGCTTCCTGCATGCACATCAGGGAAAGAGAACAGTCAATTGCTGAGTTTGTAATCTATCATGCCAAAAACTCTCATGACAAATTCCCCTTACAAAATATGCATTTCTTTCCTCTAAATGCTCTCTCATAATAAATCTCACTAACAAACCTGCGAGCAATCATGATTTAATTACATTCATTTCATTATCTTGAATATACTCGTAAAATATGATAATATGACATAAGTCCACACAACAATGAAGAGTGGAATGAATCGTGAAGGCACTTGAAATCTCACCAAACTTCTATTCATTGTACAATGTAGATGAATGTGGGATATGAAAAATATGTATTTATTTGAATAAATCTTTGAATGTAACCAATAAGTGGCAATACACAACTCGGAACCATGGCAGAAGTTAATAATGACATTAAAAAAATTGCCTTCTGCCATTTGTAGAGGGTTGATAGGGGGAAACAGCTTCTTGAAAGTGCTATTCTTTAACCTTAACAATCTTGTTGTATATATTAGTTTTAGATGCATTCTTACCTGTGCCTCATAGCCCTTGGCTTTATCGCCAAGCAGGGAGAGACTGTCAGGCCAGTCATCAGGCTGGCTGGTATCTGCATCCAGCCACAACGGGTTAGATCTGGAATAAAACAGATTGAAATCTGGTTAGATCTGGAATAAAGCAGTTTGGAATCTGTTTGAATCTGGTTAGACCTGGAATAAAGCAGATTTGAATCTGGTTAGATCTGGAATAAAGCAGATTTAAATATGTTTGAATCTGGTTGGTTAGATCTGGCATAAAGCAGATTGAAATGTGGTTAGATCTGGAATAAAGCAGTTTGGAATCTGTTTGAATCTGGTTAGACCTGGAATAAAGCAGATTTGAATCTGGTTAGATCTGGAATAAAGCAGATTTAAATATGTTTGAATCTGGTCAGATGTGGCATAAAGCAGATTGAAATCTGGTTAGATCTGGAATAAAGCAGTTTGGAATCTGTTTGTAATCTGGTTTTATCTAGAACAAGGCGGATTTGAAGGATATAACAAACATAATTGAATGAATGTACATGTAAAGTTATCGGGCTATCTGGTATCTGCATCAAGCCACAGGGGGTAAGACCTGGAATAAAACAGATTTGAAGGATAACAATTAACCCATTCCCTTTGAAATTCTGAAATCCCTATCGACTTTATACACAGTCCACTCGGTTCACATAGGCAAGGGATTCAAATGAATCCGTTTACAAAAATAATGAAAACGAATTAACATTATTAAAATGGAAGACAGAATAAATATTGAATCAGATTGGATTCTGGTTAGATTTAGATTAATGTATATTTTACGGATGAATAATAATTTTGGATTGCATACAATTTATAATTTTCGTGTCAGCATTTGGGTTGCAATACATACATTTTTGTATATATGATATGTATATGTGATATCTCAATGATCTTTGGCAATGAAATTAATCCCTTCAGTTCTGGTCCTGAACATTTTCAGGCTTCGGTCTGTGGAGAATAGCAAAATCAATCGGTCCTGAAAGGGTTAATTCAATCTGAAGGATAAAGGCTTAATAACTTTGTCTAATCTTCAATCAATAGTATCAATAATAGTAAATATATAATCCATTGCGGATATAGTATCGGTAATAATATCGCTAATGATATTCGCTTGTCTCGCAATGTAAAACTAGGAATCTAAACGATCACGACGTTTCGTATGCTACTGCAATACTTTGTCAAATGATAATATCGAATGTAGACACTCGGCTTTTTATGCTCTACCGTGGCTCCCAACATCACAATCTCGCATGAGCGATTGCGTTCCTGATAGGTCAACAACGGAACCCGCTGATTGGCCGGTGCACACGGGCAAACAACCAATCAACGGAACACTGGATCGGCCCGCCTAACGAAACAGCGTACGGTACGTCGCCACGACACTACCCCGAACAACCGGCCCACAACGGTTGATGCCAAACCCACGGCAGAACCCCCCTAGCCACCTTCTCGCTACAACGCTCATATCTACGTATCAATTTGAGGGCAGGGTGCCCGTATGTTCAATCAATAATAGTAAATATATAATCCATTGCGGATATAGTATCGGTAATAATATCGCTAATGATATTCGCTTGTCTCGCAATGTAAAACTAGGAATCTAAACGATCACGACGTTTCGTATGCTACTGCAATACTTTGTCAAATGATAATATCGAATGTAGACACTCGGCTTTTTATGCTCTACCGTGGCTCCCAACATCACAATCTCGCATGAGCGATTGCGTTCCTGATAGGTCAACAACGGAACCCGCTGATTGGCCGGTGCACACGGGCAAACAACCAATCAACGGAACACTGGATCGGCCCGCCTAACGAAACAGCGTACGGTACGTCGCCACGACACTACCCCGAACAACCGGCCCACAACGGTTGATGCCAAACCCACGGCAGAACCCCCCTAGCCACCTTCTCGCTACAACGCTCATATCTACGTATCAATTTGAGGGCAGGGTGCCCGTATGTTCAATCAATAATAGTAAATATATAATCCATTGCGGATATAGTATCGGTAATAATATCGCTAATGATATTCGCTTGTCTCGCAATGTAAAACTAGGAATCTAAACGATCACGACGTTTCGTATGCTACTGCAATACTTTGTCAAATGATAATATCGAATGTAGACACTCGGCTTTTTATGCTCTACCGTGGCTCCCAACATCACAATCTCGCATGAGCGATTGCGTTCCTGATAGGTCAACAACGGAACCCGCTGATTGGCCGGTGCACACGGGCAAACAACCAATCAACGGAACACTGGATCGGCCCGCCTAACGAAACAGCGTACGGTACGTCGCCACGACACTACCCCGAACAACCGGCCCACAACGGTTGATGCCAAACCCACGGCAGAACCCCCCTAGCCACCTTCTCGCTACAACGCTCATATCTACGTATCAATTTGAGGGCAGGGTGCCCGTATGTTCAATCAATAATAGTAAATATATAATCCATTGCGGATATAGTATCGGTAATAATATCGCTAATGATATTCGCTTGTCTCGCAATGTAAAATTATCATTTGACAAAGTATTGCAGTAGCATACGAAACGTCGTGATCGTTTAGATTCCTAGTTTTACATTGCGAGACAAGCGAATATCATTAGCAATATTATTACCGATACTATATCCGCAATGGATTATATATTTACTATTATTGATTGAACATACGGGCACCCTGCCCTCAAATTGATACGTAGATATGAGCGTTGTAGCGAGAAGGTGGCTAGGGGGGTTCTGCCGTGGGTTTGGCATCAACCGTTGTGGGCCGGTTGTTCGGGGTAGTGTCGTGGCGACGTACCGTACGCTGTTTCGTTAGGCGGGCCGATCCAGTGTTCCGTTGATTGGTTGTTTGCCCGTGTGCACCGGCCAATCAGCGGGTTCCGTTGTTGACCTATCAGGAACGCAATCGCTCATGCGAGATTGTGATGTTGGGAGCCACGGTAGAGCATAAAAAGCCGAGTGTCTACATTCGATATTATCATTTGACAAAGTATTGCAGTAGCATACGAAACGTCGTGATCGTTTAGATTCCTAGTTTTACATTGCGAGACAAGCGAATATCATTAGCGATATTATTACCGATACTATATCCGCAATGGATTATATATTTACTATTATTGATTGAACATACGGGCACCCTGCCCTCAAATTGATACGTAGATATGAGCGTTGTAGCGAGAAGGTGGCTAGGGGGGTTCTGCCGTGGGTTTGGCATCAACCGTTGTGGGCCGGTTGTTCGGGGTAGTGTCGTGGCGACGTACCGTACGCTGTTTCGTTAGGCGGGCCGATCCAGTGTTCCGTTGATTGGTTGTTTGCCCGTGTGCACCGGCCAATCAGCGGGTTCCGTTGTTGACCTATCAGGAACGCAATCGCTCATGCGAGATTGTGATGTTGGGAGCCACGGTAGAGCATAAAAAGCCGAGTGTCTACATTCGATATTATCATTTGACAAAGTATTGCAGTAGCATACGAAACGTCGTGATCGTTTAGATTCCTAGTTTTACATTGCGAGACAAGCGAATATCATTAGCGATATTATTACCGATACTATATCCGCAATGGATTATATATTTACTATTATTGATTGAACATACGGGCACCCTGCCCTCAAATTGATACGTAGATATGAGCGTTGTAGCGAGAAGGTGGCTAGGGGGGTTCTGCCGTGGGTTTGGCATCAACCGTTGTGGGCCGGTTGTTCGGGGTAGTGTCGTGGCGACGTACCGTACGCTGTTTCGTTAGGCGGGCCGATCCAGTGTTCCGTTGATTGGTTGTTTGCCCGTGTGCACCGGCCAATCAGCGGGTTCCGTTGTTGACCTATCAGGAACGCAATCGCTCATGCGAGATTGTGATGTTGGGAGCCACGGTAGAGCATAAAAAGCTGAGTGTCTACATTCGATATTATCATTTGACAAAGTATTGCAGTAGCATACGAAACGTCGTGATCGTTTAGATTCCTAGTTTTACATTGCGAGACAAGCGAATATCATTAGCGATATTATTACCGATACTATATCCGCAATGGATTATATATTTACTATTATTGATTGAACATACGGGCACCCTGCCCTCAAATTGATACGTAGATATGAGCGTTGTAGCGAGAAGGTGGCTAGGGGGGTTCTGCCGTGGGTTTGGCATCAACCGTTGTGGGCCGGTTGTTCGGGGTAGTGTCGTGGCGACGTACCGTACGCTGTTTCGTTAGGCGGGCCGATCCAGTGTTCCGTTGATTGGTTGTTTGCCCGTGTGCACCGGCCAATCAGCGGGTTCCGTTGTTGACCTATCAGGAACGCAATCGCTCATGCGAGATTGTGATGTTGGGAGCCACGGTAGAGCATAAAAAGCCGAGTGTCTACATTCGATATTATCATTTGACAAAGTATTGCAGTAGCATACGAAACGTCGTGATCGTTTAGATTCCTAGTTTTACATTGCGAGACAAGCGAATATCATTAGCGATATTATTACCAATAGTATCAATACTGAATAAAAAATGATATTATCCTAAACTTACCCCTGATAGGTAGTCGCCTGAGATTCTTTCATCAGATCTTGGTGAGCCTTGCCAAGCACAACTCCACCTCCCTGCATCTTACGCAGCAGTCTGAAGATAGAGAGAAATAAAATGTGAAAGGTTGTATATTCATGAACACAAACAAATGACTAAATCTGATGAAAAACAACCTAAATAATATGAGACTACGTGTGTGATCATGTGAAGATTTATATCAAGAGTTACAATTACATTTATGCAAAAACTTTTTTAATCAACATTTTTCAAATTTGAAGATAAGGGTTCTATCAAACTGCACAAAATATTGTCTTTTAATTGTAGGACAAAATGTGAAGGGCCAATATGAAGAGAATTCATAAAAGCAACTTTCGCAATTAATATAAAGTTTTTATCATACAACACAAAATACTGTCTTATAAATGATTACCCATTACGTATCAAGGTAAATTAATGTAGATATAAATAATAACATATTTCGTAAACATGTATTGATTCTTGTGTACTTTATTTGGTACAGGTTTTACGGATTTGATTTATGCCATATAAAATACTTAAAGGGGTAGTTTAGTTTTGGTAAGGCTGAACTTTAGTAGCCAAAACCTGCACAGTAACATTATAAACTAATTGTTATAACTCCACCATGCTCGAAAGGTATACAAAATTACAAACGACCAAGTAAAACGCTTGTTATCATTCAAAAAGAGCCATTAAAACACAAGAGGGCGCTTTTTTAAAAGGCATTGGTTTCAACCATTTTCAACCAAAATTATGCATGTGATGTTTTGTTGATACAATGATTAAATAGCGAGATCATCAACAACCATTTAAAAAACGCTTTTGAAAATTTTTGAAAAAGTGCAAGCAATTTTTTTATTTTTTCAAAAAATCATCTAATTATTTGGGCCCCAAATAATTATAAGATCAGATATATTTATTGATATTTTAGCCGTTTCTGGGTCGATTTTGACCAAATAAAGTTTATTCTGCCATTAAAATTGCATGTTCTCTCAAATTCGACACTCAGTTTTTCATTACCTCACAAAAAAATTGCGATGTGCAGCGCCCTCTCTACCAAAACTAAACTACCCCTTTAAATGTATATATAAGTATTGGACGAACAAAATGTACAAGAGAATGCAAAAATGTAAAACAATTGAAATATTCTGGTGGAAAATAATGTAGTTGAGCATTGAAAAACTGCATACATGTACAGTGTATAATAAATAAAAATGTCTAGAAATTCAAGGGATCATACGGACAGGGTCATGGGGGGGGGGGGGGGGGGGGGTGTGGGAGGGGGCACCATTCACACAATAGGGACTTTTGGGGAATATGATGCACTGCGATACATTGGAATTAAACCTTACGATGTGGCAGTAGACCCATTCACTGAAATATACATATTGTAAGCATGCCTTATAGACCCATTGCATCAAGTTTCTACCATTCTTAAAACATGGCACCTAGTGTTTCATTAGGCAAATATCAAAAGTTATTCCTGACAACCTTAGAGCTTGCCTGAAGAATGCCCAATATAGCAACAGGTTTACAACATGAACTGCAGGTATAGAATGTAATTTATTGGAAGAGGTTTATTGGTATAAGTATCGTGCATTTAGGTTATCAGGAAAGGAACCGTGCACACAACATGCTAGTGAAGTGGTTCCTAGCTGGCATCATTAAAGCTTGTCTGAGGAATACCCAATATGGCAACAGGTATACAACATGAACTGCAGGTATAGAATGTAATTTACTTTATGAAGTATAGTGCATCTTGGTTATCAGGAAATGAAACGTGCACAAAATATGTTAGTGAATAATCATAATAATAATAATACTAATAATATACAAGGCTTATTATTCGCCATTTCCATGTTTTTCAAGATACTCAGGGTGCAGTTAAAGGATATGTACATTTATACACAGTGAAAAAGTATTTAAAAGTGTACGTACATGTATATAAACATTGGTTTATTTAAATATTGGTATTGGTATTTTTTTTCAGGCACACACCATATAGAGTTGTATTATTTTTTGTTCGTAATGCGCTTAGAAACATCAGTATGAAGCGCTATATAAATATTATGTATTATTATTATTATTAAACATGTGAACATAATTATAATCAACGTGTGTACATAATGTATATGCAGTGGTCATTATGGAGCAACACACAAAACAGGGTTCATTGTAACAACAGAACAGTACAAATATATTAATTGGGTATGAAATAAGTACTGTATATACTTAAGCATCCCATTACATACCTCCTGAAACACCAATGGTAAGCGTGGAGAAGGAACGCGAAAGCATGATTTAGTGAACCATAATCAGAAATTGATCAGAATTGAAGTCAAAAGAAATAGGAGAAAAATAGTACAAATTTACTTGAAAATAATAGAGTCATAGAAAATAGAGGAAAAAAATAGTTTTAAAAATTGTCAGGATTGAAGTCAAAAGAAATAGGAAAAAGGAAATTACCAAGTCATCGAAAATAGCCGAAAAAATAGTTTTAATATTGTCAGGATTGAAGTAAAAAGAAATAGGGAAAAAATAGTTTCAATTTACTCGAAAATCACCAAGTCATAGAAAATGGTAAGTATTGCTGAATATCATTAGCTCTGCTGATTAAATTTATTGCTTGCACATCATTGCAAGGATGCATACCATATTCAAACATTGGTATTAAAAGTAACAAGAACTTATACATGTACATGCACATGTAAGAGTATCTACATGTACTACCGCCAAATAGTGAACGCAATTTGATGTAATCATTTTCCACAGCATCATTTATTATATTCAATAACTCAAACTCCCCACAATTTTGAACTGCAAAAAAAACAATCTTGAGAGCATACATAACTACTTGTTAGACATTTAAAGACTGATACTAAACATGTGACGATGGTTTCATGTATCAATTGGGACTGAAATTATGACTTTCACTACCACTGTTATTGATACATATAAACCAGCACCATTATGTGCACCAACTCCACTCCCTGGGGAGCATACATGTACATACCTCCTCTTCAGACAGCAGAGGATGTTAAAGATGTAACAATGGTATCATGTATCAATAGTGACTGAAACCAGGACAGACTTTCACTCTTTTTATTTCTTTTTTTCTTCCTTTATTCTCCACTCATAAGATGAATTGCCCTTGACAACTACAAGCTGCTTTTTTAACCAGGGTTAGGATTTGGCTTAGTCACTGGATCCACCCAAAACAGGCACAATACTGTGCACCCTCTCAACTCCCTGGGGAGCATACATACCTTCTTCTCAGACAGCAGAGGATGATGCTGAAGATGAGAGCCCCCAGGAACAGGAGCAGGGCAAAGGCCAGGAGAGCCGCTTCCAAGAGACCAATACCTCCTGATCCACCACCAGCAAATAAGGGCTGAAAAGGGTGAAATAATATGTTATATTACATGACTTAGTCAAATACATGTATCAGGCATTGATTGGCTCAACACAGTCACATGGTTGTAACATATTTTGTTATCAACAATGGCCAGAGGGGTGATATAACCCACCTTTAAATAAACCCATTCCCTACGAGTTTATAAAATCCCCGTAGACTTTGTACACAACCCACTCGGTTCCCGTAGTCAAGAGGTTAACTGTATGTGAAACTTACATAAACTTCTACCACATCCAGGTTATCCAGGAGGACTTCAATACTCAACCGATTCCGGTCTACCAATCTGAGTAGGATGAACAAAGATGATTTATTGGCAAAATAAGATTGATACATATAATAAACATAATCATGAGCAGCAGCAGCAAGATCATCATCATCATCATCATCACCCTCCAACACCACCACCATCATCTCCATCATCTCCATCATCATCATCATCATCATCATCATCATCATCATCATCCTCATCATCCTCATCATCCTCATCATCTCCATCATCCTCATCGTCGTCGTCGCCGTCGCCGTCGTCGTCGTCGTCGTCGTCGTCATCATCATAATGACAATGCAGCAACAACATCGCTATCATCACCATCATCTCTGATTTTATTTGTCGTTATAGTCATAATTGTTCTTCATGAAAAGGCCTGTACTTACGTTGTGACAACATTTGCATCAATCACTTCTCCCGTAGTTCTATTGACAACGTGGATCAGCACCCTAGTCTGCTCTGGGATCACATTGCCATTCTCATCACGGTTTGTTGTTATGTCGTCAATGAAGACGATACCGCCAGTGATATTTTGCAAGACCCTGCACATTACAAAAAGGGTTAATATTAAATACTTAGTTATAAAAAGGTCTACTCGGTAGTATATACACATAAATGCCATTGTTAACATGGTTTGTTAGGACTGTGATGAGGATATTCTCTGTATTTAGAACAGTATTATAACAATTATCAGAGATACTCGATCATCGTATATCAGGGTTAGTACATACATGGCTACACAGCCATATATGCACAATAAAACCATACTTTTGTAAACTACAATGAATAATCCAGTTAAATTTCAAGATTATTTTATTTCCATTTGCATCAAAGCAAAACGTACAAAACATAAAATATAACATTTTCTAAAAAACAATTTATCATGAATATCTATATACCGGTACTTCAAAATTTGTATTTTGATCACAAGTTTAAATGTTAATTCTTGTGAAATTCCAAAACAGATGAACTTTAGTGTGTCAAGGAAGGGAATTCATACTCACTCTATCAAAATTTCTCTGTTTTCTCTGACGACATCGATCCCAGAGTCAATCACCACCACGACCCGCTGGTTATTATTCAGGATGCACAGCTGGAATAAATGGGGGGGGGAAATAAATTAAAACATCTACATCTTACTATGTGACCTTACACAACAAAACAACCAATAAGTCGAGAAACATTACATTAAAATGGTATATAATTTGTCATATTTGGAGTAAGCAAACTCGTCAACATGAGCGCCAAAGAGTTGGGAAAAATGATCAGCTCAACATGTATATGTATATGACATAGGTGATTAAACTTTTCATGCAACTTGTCTAAATTACTGGGTCAAATTGATTTTTGATATCTAATTTGCGAGTCAAAGGGTTAATTATTCAATTTCTCTTAATTCGCTCTTACCCTGACGGTTGTCACAGCGCTCTGTCCAGAGACAGCATCTGTTGCCAGGACGACCAGGTCGAAGTATCCATTGAGGTAGGCGGAGCCAAACTCCTGATTGGTCATTATACGGCCTGTCGACGACTCGATCGCAAACGTCGAGCGAGCATCCACCCTCTCCCCTCTCTCGTTGACAAAGATGGCTGCTTGGATGGTGTACACGATGTCCAGGTTGCTCCCGCTATCGCGGTCCTGGACGGTGACGGTGACGGCAGAACTTCCCAGCCCAATGTCATATGGGATGCCTGGTGAGAGTTTTGAGAAAAGAAGAGAGTTGTTTAGTTCTCCTAATTAGCCATCTACGGAAATATTACAATACATTTAGAATGAAGTTTTTATTTGAAAAGTGCATGGATGGAGAAGATGATGTTTTTGTGGTTGTTCCAGCTATCCCGGTCCTGTACGGTGACGGTGACGGCAGAACTGCCTGCCGAGCGCAATGTCCTATGGGATACCTGTCAGAGAGCTTTGAGAAATAAAAGATAATTTTTTAGTCCTCAATAATTTAAGATCTATGGGGTAATAATAAAAGATCATTATGCATTGAATTTGATTGCAAACACCCTCTCCCCTCTCTCATCAATGAACATGGATACCCGCATGGGGTATACAATGGGCCGTATGCATAAAAACAAGCAATTGCTTGTGCTAGCCTTTTGCTTGAATCGGTATGCATAAAAACAAGCAATTGCTTGCAAGCAAAAGCATTTGCTTACAAGCACAAGCAATTGCTTACTGCTCGTAAGCAATTGCTTACCAAACAAGCAATTGCTTAAAACCGTATGCATAAAACGAACCTTTTACTTGTCTTGATAAGCAATTGCTTGCGTTTTTTCAAGCACATCCAGACCAGCTTGAGCTCTTGCTTACTCAGGGCATTCGCGTTTAAGGATCAAATTTTCATACCGTTTCAGGATGATTTCAAGCTCCATATTCCAGAGGTTATGTTGTGATCAAATTCCTGTTATTTTAGACTTTTTACGGGAATTTTTGTCCATCGATCGGCACAGAAACCCCCCTGATGCTCTGCGCTGTTTCCTCCCTATTTGCGTAATAAAAAATACTGCTGCCAGGTCGGGCACGAAGCGTTGTTGCCCTGCAGTGCGATGTTCGCACAACCGTAACGATCCTTTGTCCAACACGTAAGCAATTGCTTAGGCAGTGCAAGCAAAAGGTTTCATCACAAGCAAAGGCTTGTGCATACGAATTTAAGCAATTGCTTGAACTTGATCTTTTGCTTGACAAGCTCTTGCTTGTGCTTAAAACATTTGCTTATAAGCAATTGCTTGTTTTTATGCATACGGCCCAATGTTGCATATACTGTCCTGATCACTACAGACCCTATAGCCAGAGTTCTTTCAGGACCAGTTCTGAATGGGATAACCCATTGCCTACGTGAACCTGGCTGGCCCTTTTTAAACTCTATAAACCCTGTATAATCTATGGGGGTTGCAAAATCAACTAGTGAACAGTTAAATGACTTACATGCAGAAATCTGTGTCTCGGGAAAGTAGGGTCCGTTATCGTTGATATCCAGCAAGGTAATCTTCACCTCCTTCAGCGATATATTATCCTGAACGTTGAACGGGCCCGCCCCCGGCACGTAGTCTGGGTTGTTGCTTGCCAGGACAAGGAGGGTGTGTACCCCAAGGGTCTCTCGGTCCAGCGTGCCGTTCACGGTGATCTTGCCAGTGGTCGAGTTGATGCTGAAGGCGTTTTGTCCATTGCCATCTGTCATTAAAAAGGAGATTTTATTTATTTCCCTATTTTAAATTAATTTTAAATTGTGATCACAATTTCTCACAAACAACTCATTTTGCATAATTGGTTATTCATTAATTTATTAATTTTCCAATCCATGAATTTCATTGACATGCCATATGTATTACAAGGTCTATGAACATGTGTTAAGTTTTGCAGTTTGAAACTCAATCATTGTGCGACTTCAGCAAATTCCACAGACATTTTATTAGTTACACATATAAACTGGGCTCCAAAAGAAACTTATCACTTTTTCAGAGCGACGCTCACTAAAATCCATAGCATCAAATTGAATCATATTTAGACACAGATAAGCTATCATTCTCCTTATGAAGCATATCTGAACAATTAAAAGTTTGCTTTTGCCAAAAGAGAAAAATGCGATGGAATCACTACAGGTCACTTTTCAAAAATCACAGAAACTGCTCGCTGCGAACCTCCACGAAAGGCGGTCTATTCAGAACTTTCAATAGCTATTCATTCAACTTCAAAGCGGGTTATGTAACCACTATACTGGCTATTGTCCGTACCGAGCTCTGTGCCCGGAAGGCGAGCAGTTTCTGTGATTTTTGAAAAATGACCTCCTGCGATTTCACCTTATTTTATTCTTTGTTGACTAAAGCAAACATAATTTTTTTTAGATGAGCTTGCTAAGGAGTATTATAGCTAATCTATGCCCAATTATGATTAATGTGTATGCTTTGGATTTTAATATGTCTCGCTCTGAAGAAGTTTATTTCTTGTTTAATGCTAGCTATCCTAAACAAAATACATTCTTAAAGTCAATGATTTTTTACAGTCTCAAATAGACACAAGAATACAAAAAAAATTCAGCATATTAAGGAATAAAATGCAGACAAATTTATAGTTATGTTCTTACCAACAATGAAATAGTAGATATCTCCATTTGCTCCCAAGTCCACATCGATGGCAGGGGTGACAAAGCCCACAAGGTCACTGAAGTTAGCATTCTCAAACACATTTAGGTTCTGCAGCACTGGGTAGTCAATGCCCTGTGAAGAAAAAGAACATTACACTTTTAGTATAATTGTATTCACCCTCTTCAACCAACGTTTTTTCAATTAAAGTGAGGCCTGTAAAGTGTCAGATATTGCCCAAAATGACATTTGAGACTTCAATCCTGTACCAAAATCATTGTAAGATATGTCCAAATGATGTATGAAAGTTTCATTGAAACAGAACACCGCTTTCCTGGTTAAAAAAGCGAAAATATGCTTCAGCTTTTACAACGGATGTTTATGAGGTTTATGACCGTTTGTTAACGCTTTTGAGCTGAATGATAGATATCGTCACACTAAAGGGGCATTTGAAAAAATCTAACCCTATTTCATTCTTCTCTTAATACCATAAGCTAAACAACATGGTAGAAGAGAAACGAGGAAGCTCCAAGTAATTTTCGTGGAGTTAGACACTTTACAGGCCTCACTTTAAGGTCTTTTAACCCCTTCTCGACGGACTAATGTTGGTATAACATGCATTCTCAATAGACTCCTGCCCGAGTATTTTGGTATAACATGCATTCTCAATAGACTCCTGCCCGAGTATTTTGGTATAACATGCATTCTCAATAGACTCCTGCCCGAGTATTTTGGTATAACATGCATTCTCAATAGACTCCTGCCCGAGTATTTTGCTATAACATGCATTCTCAATAGACTCCTGCCCGAGTATTTTGGTATAACATGCATTCTCAATAGACTCCTGCCCGAGTATTTTGGTATAACATGCATTCTCAATAGACTCCTGCCCGAGTATTTTGGTATAACATGCATTCTCAATAGACTCCTGCCCGAGTATTTTGGTATAACATGCATTCTCAATAGACTCCTGCCCGAGTATTTTGCTATAACATGCATTCTCAATAGACTCCTGCCCGAGTATTTTGCTATAACATGCATTCTCAATAGACTCCTGCCCGAGTATTTTGGTATAACATGCATTCTCAATAGACTCCTGCCCGAGTATTTTGCTATAACATGCATTCTCAATAGACTCCTGCCCGAGTATTTTGGTATAACATGCATTCTCAATAGACTCCTGCCCGAGTATTTTGCTATAACATGCATTCTCAATAGACTCCTGCCCGAGTATGTTTGCTATAACATGCATTCTCAATAGACTCCTGCCCGAGTATGTTTGCTATAACATGCATTCTCAATAGACTCCTGCCCGAGTATTTTGCTATAACATGCATTCTCAATAGACTCCTGCCCGAGTATTGGTATAACATGCATTCTCAATAGACTCCTGCCCGAGTATGTTTGGTATAACATGCATTCTCAATAGACTCCTGCCCGAGTATGTTTGGTATAACATGCATTCTCAATAGACTCCTGCCCGAGTATGTTTGGTATAACATGCATTCTCAATAGACTCCTGCCCGAGTATGTTTGGTATAACATGCATTCTCAATAGACTCCTGCCCGAGTATGTTTGGTATAACATGCATTCTCAATAGACTCCTGCCCGAGTATGTTTGGTATAACATGCATTCTCAATAGACTCCTGCCCGAGTATTTTGCTATAACATGCATTCTCAATAGACTCCTGCCTGAGTATTTTGGTATAACATGCATTCTCAATAGACTCCTGCCCGAGTATTTTGCTATAACATGCATTCTCAATAGACTCTTGCCAGAGTATTTTGCTATAACATGCATTCTCAATAGACTCCTGCCCGAGTATTTTTGGAAATAGTCCTGAAGGGGTTAAGAACTTCAACAATAATCGTCTTCTCACACTTTCTCTTACTTCACTCCTTAAATTATTTATTCTTATACTACTGCCCCCAAAACCCTCCTTCTCTTCTATAGGCCTACACTGTTCTCCAATGGTATTTCTCACTATAAATTCAATGTGTCATTATAATTATTGGCAAAATAGCATCGCATGAAAGTATAAATGTGCAACTTTATAATTGGCGGGATGTGTATCTTTTTACTTGTAAAAATATTTCACTCTTCATTGCTTGAGATACTATTATCACTTGTACCGGAAACTTCAAGAGCTTATTGTTATCATTTAACAAAATGTACAAGCTGAACTTTAACATGGCTGTAGTGTGTGTTAACAGTCATAACAATTACACAGAATGATATCACAGTAAGATGAGATTTTTAAAATAAACTTACGTCTGGTCTTGCGAAGTAGGGATCATTATCATCCTGATCCAGGACCCGGACGACAAAGATCTGCTCCGTTGACAGACGAGGGTTCCCTCGGTCGGTAGCAACCACTGTCAACTAAATATGTACAACATAAAAAATAATTTTACAATATTGACAAATAGGAATCATCATCATTCAGATCCAAGACCTGGACAATGAAGATCTGCACTGTCAAGAGACTGGGATTCCCTTGGTCCATAGCAACCACCGTCAACTGCATGAAAGTATAATGTAAAGAAAAATATATACTGGAATTTAAGCCTATTACAACCTTTTTTCTTCAACTTGATCAAATAATGTCTAGATCCAAACAAAATTGATACATAAACAAATAATTTGACAATTATATGCAATGATAAGTTTATCACAAGGTTCATTGATAGATGGAATCAGGTAGACATGTGGAACCATGTACATTTGTATCTAACAGTGGCTGAGGAAATAGTAGAAATATCAAGTATTTGACAACGCAAGGCAAAAAGATCAATTTTACTCTGTATTTTGTGTGCTGCAAAAAGGAACAACAATTGATTTTATTGATAAGATAGATCAAACATAACTTTATTTTTTCTCAAAAACACTAAACAATTATTTGCTTGTACCGTGTATGACTCCTTCATCTCTCTGTCTGCAGAAACAAGGATGGTGATGTTGCCAGTTTGAGGATCAATTGCAAACGACTCGTAGTCGCCAGTCGGCAGAAAACTGTAGTCCACGATGCCATTATTACCAAAACCAGCATCGACAGCAAAGGCATTGAAGATGGCAATACCAGGATTGTTGTTCTGTGTAAGAAGTAACAACAAACATACAATTTCATTAATTATTGAGATAGATCAATTCCTCCAGTTATCTTCTGAAAAAGGGGTTAGAGTTAACTGCTTTATTATAGTTTACCAGTGAAGTAATGCTCAGATAATGAGCCCTTTTTCATGAACAGTGCGCAGAAAGTTTTGTTACGTACCGGACAATATTTCATAAGAAATAAGCCACAAATTTCACATATTGATTAAAAAAAACATTCTTCACTTCATTTATGTATAAGAAGTGAAATGAATAGAAACAATAAAGGTAGCACATTGTATGAAAGGGAGCGATTGGACAGTCAAGAAAAGGACTGTATGATTCTTTCTTGGGTATAGTCATAAACGGGACTGTTGGTATACCCTCTTGAACCTTATAGACTACAGCATAGGTAAGAGATAGAGAGGGTGGGGTGGCAGGAGGGGCTCAAATATAACAGTTTGAATAGCCATCTCTCACCTCTGTTATAGGGACGAGTTGCCCCAGGGTGGGGCGTACAAATACAGGTGCTGTGTTCTCCCCCAGGTAGTTGATGTCGATGAACACCGACGTGTTGCTCTGAAGAGAGGGATTGCCAAGATCTCGAGCCACGACCACCAGCGTGTAGTTGTTGATCACAGGGGAGTCGAGAGCATTGACCAGACTGATGTCTCCACTCTGGGCATCGATTTGAAAGAGATCTAGGGTGAGGTTGAAGGGGCAAACAATAAAAGAAATGTAATATTTTGTGCATTTTGTAACAGTAGCACCTATGTTATGGAATGAGCTTCCCCAAAAATTGAGAGACATAACAATTATAGATTGTTTTGTGAAGTCCTTAAAAACGTATTTTTTTTGTTAATAGGCTGTATTGTAATTTATCTTTTCCTTAATTGTATCATTTTTTGTAAATGTTGTATTTGTAGGATGTAATATATTTTGTTTATTTAATTTAGTATGTAAAGCGCATAGAGAGTAATTTTGACTATTATGCGCTATATAAATATATATTATTATTATTCTTATTAATAGATCTAGGTGAAGTTGAAGAGGCAAGCAGTTGGAGAAAAATGATATATGGCAAATACTGAACAGATCTAGGGAGGAGATAATGAGGCAAACAATTGAAGGAAACAAATTCAGATTCTGAAGTAAACAACAGTTTCAACATGTGCACAAAGATACATGTATAGAGTACAGAAGCAATGACGTCATAAAAACACTTTTTTCAAATTTTCAAATTTGGACTTTTTCAGAAAGAGCATAACAAATAATGTCCAAATCCCGAAAATCAAAGAAATTGGTTACGTATTGGCTGAGATATGCCCATCAGAATGAATTTTACTTCAATGAGCAATCAGTGATAATAGTGCACTGGTTTCTAAATTTAGGAAATACATGTAGTGCACAACACTGATTGCCCATTGACAACAAAAATCATTCGGATGTGCATATCTCAGCCAATATGTAACCTATTCCTTTGATTTTCGGTATTTGGACAGTATTTGTTATGCTCTTTCTGAAAATGAAGTCCAAATTTGAATATTATTAAAAGAATATTTATGACATCATTTATGACATCACACTTCACCACTCTATGTGGAAAAGGGAAAAGGGTTACTGTTGATCAGAGAGACTCAAGAGCATTGACCGCGGTTATAACTATTGTCAGACTGGATGACAACTATGAACATGGTGGAGTGGATAAGGGCAAGTGGAAAACATTACACATGAAATTACAAAAGCTGTTAATGGGAACAGGAAAGAACATTAAGTTTGAATAAAACAATACAAATCTTACTATTCTCATTGCCAGAAACTATCTCATATCTGATGATGCCATTCGCTCCTTCATCTCTATCTTCTGCATGGACCTGTATCACACCTGTACTGGAGGTCAACTGAGTCGTGTAGGGATTCCGATCAAAGATGGGCGTGTTGTCATTCAAGTCTTGTATTGTGATGTTGACCTATGCAGAAAAGAAAAAATAACAAAATAATATCCAAACTGTTATCTCGATCGCTCTAACTTGCCACGTCTACCTATTGTTTGATGAGGAAAATGGAATCATTGTCCAAGTCATAGTTATATTACAATGATATGCCACATTTTTACTTTTTTCCTTCCCATTTATTTAATCTATTTCGGGTTTTACTTTTGCTCAATCCAAAGTAAAGATTATACTAAGCATTTGTACACAGTATATTGACTGTGTAATGCACCCCTAATGACAACCGTTCATATTACAATGATCATTAGAAAGATAACAACCTGGCAACTTATAGTTGTAATGAGTGAACTCAAGTAGTATAATACATGTATATCATAAATAGAAAAGCGCCATCTCAGGTGAATTACCACACAGGCATTGATATAAAATATCAAGGAACCAGGCATTGTATGAGCCGGGCCATCAATATACAAGCAGTTAATAAAGTAAGCTTCCAACTAATACATGTACCTGTGTGTCTACTTGTATTATATCACAACAATGGTAGTAGTTTCCGTAAAGCCACAGTAACAGCCACAGGATTATAACCTCCAACAACAAGAGTGTATTCGCCTATCTGCTCCCAGTCCAGCAGTCAATGTTGTGATGATTCCTGCTGGTGTGTTGGTTATGAAGTGACACGCAACCACATTTCGACCAATCACACGGTTAGAAAAAAAAGAGGATGGCAAACTTACGATGGTTGTTCCGGTAAAGCCGCCAATAGGCTCGGGATTGTAAGCCCCGACGACCAATGCGTATTCGGCAATCTCCTCACGGTCCAGCGATGTCGATGTTGTAATGATGCCTGTTGTTCTGTTGATGATGAAGTAACCGTTGTTGTCTCCCGATACGATGGTGTAGATGATGCTGCTGTATCGAGGGTCGATGTCCTTATCCTCGGCTGTTACCACGCCAACCGGAGCACCTGTTTGACGGAGACAAAACCTCAACATTACACAGAATAATAGTGCGTTTTGGCACTGAACAATGTCACAATGCAATTAATTTGCCATGTCAATCTAATCTACTGTTATCATAGATATTTTTTAGAGTCAATATAGGGCCTGAATTTTTTACCCTAACAGAATCTTCCTCAGAGTCTAAATGACGATGATACATAAAGAACATAATAATATATAGACATACATATACATGTACTGTAGGTACACATGTATACATACAGCTGAGAAAGGGGGCGGAGACATAACAGTGGAGAGGATGTGAGTGGCCAATCAAACTTGGCTGGGATTGGAGGGAATACACACAAAGAAGCTGTTATATAACATGGGACAAGGGAGTTTGAGTGTGGTCTGTAGAGAATGTGTGAATAGGAGGCAAGATGAAAGCAGTGCCCCAAGACCATGAATGAGCACATGGGGGTAGATCTGTCATTGATACCTATTCATCAGGGGGGGATGATCTATTCATTCATCCCCCCCTGATGAATAGGTATTACGTGCATGTAAGTATCTACGCCCATGAATGAGCAGTTATTTTGAATACAAACTCCAGCTGTAATATAGACCAAAAAGGGAATTTCAATGCAGAAATAAGGTAATTGTATTGTATTGAACCGAGAACTTGAAAGGGTTGATTGTTTCTTCATCACATTTATGCAAAATATAGCAGTGTTATTGAAGTCTCAAATATCAATCTTTAAAGTCATGTTATAGAAGTCAAAGTTAGAACCTAGGGAATTACCTGAAGGTCCATTCTCAGTCACAAGGAAGCTGTAAGGATTCTGGATGAACGTCGGGTTGTTGTCGTTAGCGTCCGTGACCGGGATGACCACGTACGTAACGGCCGACTGTCCTCCTTCATCGGTCACTCGAACGGTCAGATTGTAGCTGGTGATTTTCTCATAGTCCAACGGCTTGACCAGTCTTATCTCACCATTGTTACCTGTTAATAAATCATGGTAATACACAGTTGTTTTTTTTCTTTATTTTTTTTCTTTAATTTTTCTGTGAAAGTTGGGGGTGCGTTTTATACACGAGTGCGTCTTATACACAGAGATTTACGGTAATTACATTTTTACCGTTACTTCGAACCAGTCAATTTTTGGGAACACAAATTGTTTATGATAACTGCCCTCCCTTCATTGGTCATTTCAACTGTCAGTCAGTCTTGTAGTCCAGCGGTTTGACCAGTCTTATCTCACCATTGTTACCTAATTACATAATAGGATGAAGTACAGTCATGTAATTATGGTGTAATTAATATGGTATAAGATTAACTTTCATGAGGTACGATCTATTTGTTCATCTCCCCTCGACAAAAACAAAATTAATGTAAAACTCTGCCTACAATGTAAGTGTGTGGCTATGGCGAGGGTAAAGATTAGGAGATCCAACTTTACCATCGATGATGAATGTTCCATTGATGTTTCCTCCGATGATCTGGTACCTAAGGTTGCTGTTTCCATCAGGGTCAACGGCGATGACAGTTTCGATGACCTCACCAGTGGACGACCCTTCCCCTACAGGTACTAGGTAAGACCCGTTGAACGAGGGTCCATTATCGTTGAGGTCCTGTATGTTGATGATGGCAGTGACAGATGTAGCAAGGTCCGGATCACCTCTATCATAAACCTGAAGGAAAAGAAAAGAATTGATGATGATTAATTGTTAATTGAGGTACATGTATGCGTACTACAAAGAATCTATAAATGTAGGAGCTTTCCATCCGGACAGGAACTTCATAGCATACTCGAGGTGAGGGCCCATTGTCATTGAGATCCTGTTGATGTTGATGAGTGATGTGTGCAAATATGTGGTAAATCACTGTCAAGTATTGAGCGAAAATGCAACATTTGCTAACTCATTGCCCTAACTTTGTATTCACAAATCCAAACACTTCAATCATAAATATCTTTATAACTTTTGTAACTTAATAGCAATGTTACTAGATCCCTTTAGTTGCCACATTAGGTGATTCTGTCGTTAGTTTGATTTCCACCATCGTGGTAATCAACTCGGTCACATTCTTATCAGTTTCTTACAGTTTTATCACTACTGTCAACAATTCCAGCTGTGTTAACTGCCCCCCTCCCCCCCCCCCCCCCCCGAGGCCCAGTGCTATCACAGAGAGAGGGGCTAGTGATAAGAAAGTGCCAACCCTGCTAAAAATCTACTGGATGCAGGCTTTAGAGCTCAGAAATCACACCGCAGTTCAGGCCGTCAAAGTGAGGTTTTCACCCAACAGCAAAATCATGTCATGATTATGTATTACTTACAATGATGTCCAGGTTGACAATGGCTGGATGGATACCATTATCCCTGTCTAAAGGCTGAGTGGTTGTGATCTCTCCTGTTACATTGTTGATAGTGAACAGTGTACTGCCAACTGTCAAGTAAAGCGACATACAAAGAAAAAATATGACTTCAATTTGAATAGAACAAATACATGTAGCCTACATGTATGTGTACAACAGACACAAAAATACAAACAGCTAGACATGTACAAACATTCATAGACAAAATATCCATGACAGACACACATGAAACTACACACAGAGAAACATGCACCATTCATTTAGGAAGTGAGCTGATGATAATAATAAAGGGACACACCCAAAGGCACATAGACACACACAGACAGACAGATAGACTAACAAACTAACACACACACACAAACATACCTCCAAGCTGTGAGTTGACGGTGATGTAGTACAGAGATTGGTTTGGGTTATCCCGTTGATCAGAGTCATACGCATCAATAACACCAACAGACTTACTGGCAATGCCCCCCTCACTGATGGTGAAGATAGGGGGACTGACCACTGGCACTAATGGACTCACAGACAGACACACACACACATACACACACACACACACACACACACACACACACACACAGACTAACAAACAAACATACCTCCAGGCTGTGAGTTGACAATGACGTAGTAGAGGGTTTGGTTTGGGTTGTCCGGTAGATCGGGGTCATACGCATCGATAACACCAACAGACTGACCCGCACTCCCGCCCTCGTTGATGGTAAAGATTGGGGGAACGACCACTGGTGGGAATTCATTGACGTCCAGTACCTTTACAGTCAGCTGTAAGAATAAGAAATAACATGTTGTGTATGATTTAATCACAATTTAAGTTCCCACAAGATACATGCAGTATAAATGACTTACAAGTTTTGTTCAATCCATGCGTAAATTCTAACAAAATGCGTTTAATACATGTATATTCATGTGCTTCAAAGTTTTCATGATTATAAAAGGTCTGGATGGGTCAATAGCTTTATGACTACTACATGCGTTTGAAGGTTTTTTTTAATTTTAATGACTTACAGTGGTAGACATAGTCCAGATTCAGGACGTGATTTGTGAACACACACCACCTACATATGCACACCACTCAGAGCTAAACGGGCGCTAACGCTACTATCGTTACGTCCGTAATTCCCCTTTCCTAGCTCCAAAACCACGTCCTGACGATTTTGTTGGGATTGGGCGTGGAAAAAATCCCCGCTTCGCAGCGCACGTCAATCATTATTCATGAGCAAGCAGCATTTTGTATACGATTGCCACACTCATCGCGCTACGTCATAATGCCCGCAGCCAATCACGTTTGGCTAGTTGCCAGCTAATTAACATTATGCTTACGTTTCGCGGAGGAAAAGATACATAATCGACCGAACCGTCTGCAGGTTCTAATATTACATACGGCAGCTATCAGCTGAGTGAGCGATAACGGCAGCTATTGGCTGAGCTGAGCTCGCAATGTGCAGGCGGTTCGGGCAGCGAACTATGGTAGACACTGTTCTACTATCTTCTAGGTTGTCTTTTCCCCCAAAAAAAGAAACATTTGTTCTGCTGGAACACCTTGTATCATAGTCTCTAAAGTGGTGCAGTAAAGGAACTTACAGTTGTTGATCCGGTACGACTATCCTCTGAATCGCCAGGGTTGTCCTTGGCAAACACAGTGAGGATGTGCTCTGCCTGGGTTTCCTTGTCCACTGTCTGCAGTAAGGTTATCACTCCCTGAGAAAATAATGAAAGAATAAGACCACATGATTACGGCTTAGTATTAAAATCCTTGCTTTACAAGATGCAAAACTTGTGATAACTCTCTATGTAAACACAGTCGGGATGTGGTCTGTTTGGGTTCCTTTATCAACTGGCTGCAGAAGAGTTATCACTCCCTGAGAAGATAATAAAAGAAAAACACATAGAATAAGATGAGTCTGTCCAGAAGGATTATCACTCCTGAATAAAGAAAAAAAAAGGCAGTAAATAATTAAATGAAGATGAAATTATTAACAACTAGCATTACCACTCTGAGAATGAACAGAAAAACATATTTTGTATTCATTAATTCATTACAATGGATTAAATAAACAACCCTATATATATACATTCATAGTTCTAGTATTGATTGTGCTAACTGCTACTTCTGTGTTAATTAAAGGATAATGAAAGAATAAGACCATATAATTACAGCTTAGTAATTAACCATATCTTTACAAGAAGCAAATATTGCGATGAGTCTCTAGTTTTGTCCCTTACATATACAGTCAAGATGTGAATTATGATTAAATGCCACCTATAACAAAATGATCCAGATAAAATTACTCACAGTATTTGGGTCAATGGTAAACTTCCCGTTCCCCCCACCAAGGCTGTACGTAACACGTCCGTTCCCTCCAATATCCAGGTCTGATGCGTTGAGGTTGTACACAAACGAGCCAATGGTGGCGCTTTCCTTGATCTCGGCCTTGTATTCCTGCAACCTGAAGACGGGGTTGTTGTCGTTGATGTCGACGATCTCGATGTGGACCGGTATGCTGGTGGTCATGGATGGTGTCCCCTTGTCAACGGCCAGGAGCGTGAAGTTGACCCAGGGCTGTGTTTCTCGGTCCACGTTTTGTAGGAGGGTCAGCTGACCTGTGTGGATTAAATGTAAATATTAACATCAAAATTAACTCTTCACCCCTTTTTTAAAAAGTTTGCCAAAGAATACATGCTACATAGGTTCCCATAGGCAGAGGGGAAAAATATCTAAAGTTGATTGATTGTAGTATAGTACACATTCTCCATAGATAAATCTCTTTGACAGCAATCAGCCTTCTTTTTTTTAATTCATTTCTCTGCGCATCAAAATAGTTATTTTATTCAAACACAGAGGAAACTGACTATTAATATTTAGAATGATTGAAAAAAAAGACTTTGCTGGGAATCGAAACCAAGACCTCCGGATTGCTATACTGATGTTCAACCCAATAAGCCACAAATACTCTTGAATGGGGGGCGTTATACTAGAAAGTTATACTTAGATTGCAAAATCCAGCAAGGAGCAGATTAACGTACCCAAATATCAAGTTACTTTGTTTATCCTTTGCCAAAAAAAAAATATCAGCCCTCCAACAATTAAAAGTCATGTTGTAATTATTAACAAATTTGTACCCAGTATTCTCAAATACCAAGAGTCATTTCACATCTTATATAGATATTATTAAAGTCATAATATGAATATGTGACCCATCTGGATGAAATAAGCCATAAGTTGTCATTGATTGAACCACACACAAATTGTGATTGAAGTGGAATTACATAAACATTAACACTTTCAGCCATAACCGTACATTGATCATCAATGGCAGACCAGTCGTATCATCATCTATCACATACGTGAGCATTCTGTTGAGGCCTGCATCTATATCCAAGGCTGTTATGTATGATATACCCATAAAATAGCATTTTTTAACTATTCCTTTTTCATTAATTAAGGCATGCCATACCTGTATTTTCATTGATAGTTAGTGGCAGTCCACTCGTATCCCCATCTATGACATACATGACCATTCCATTGAGGCCTGCGTCTGGATCAAAGGTTACAATGCTGCCAGGGATTGGCAAACCAGTAAAAGATAACGTTCAATCATTTTATTTGTTTTATTCTACAATTCATGAAAATGGCATTACCTGTATTTTCATTGATCGTCAGTGGCAGTCCACTCGTATCCCCATCTATCATATACATGACCATTCCATTGAGTCCTGCGTCTGGATCCAAGGCTAGTATGCTGCCAGGGATCGGCACACCCGCACCGAAGGATTCTGGGAGCTGAAGTATGATCATGTCTGTATTGGGAGGCTGGAATGTCGGGCTGTTGTCATTGACATCACCAATCACAACTGTTACCTGAGCTGTAATTCACAATTGGATAAAGAAAAAAGGGTAAATTTCAAGATTTATTTGAATATTGTCATATTTAATAACTTTAAACAACCATTACTACATTCATTATTGAATGAGAGAAGCTTAATTGGCAGCACCAATGGATTCTGGGAGTTGCAGAACCATGATGTCCATACCAGGAGGCTGGAATGTGGGACTTTTGTTGTTGACATCACCTATCACGACTGTTATTCACAATTGGAAAAAGAAAAAAGGGGGAAATTTCAAGATTGATGTGAATATTATTACATTTAATCAATCAGAGTGCCTTGACAGATCCTGGCATTGGTGACAAACACGTCCTCTTGCCTGGTTATGCAGGTGAATAATTTATCCCTAATTTTTTGTGGTTAACTTATGTAACATACTTACCGTTTTCTTGAGTTACTCCGAGAGCAGCATCCAGTGAGTTGATATCCCTCGCAGAAATGGTGAACACGAAACGTTCTGTCACTTCCCGGTCGACTGGATTGACAAGAACAATACTGCCGTTGACCGAGTTCAGACTAAACAAGGTCCGGTAGTCGAACATCGACGTGACATCGTTGCCATCCTGATCGTAGATCACCACCGACTGCACCTCGTACGCGAGGCTGGAATCGATATCAGCATCAGTTGCGATCACAGTGGTAACGAGCGTGTTGCTAGGTGAACCTTCAGAGATGGACACTGTTTGGTCAATCAACGTTGGGTCAAAGGTCGGAGGACTGTCGTTGACATCAGAGAGATTGATGACGACCGTTGCGGTGCTGCTCAGAGGGGGGTTGCGCAAGTCGGAGACGGAGAGCGTGAGGGTGTACACAGACTTCTCCTCTCTGTCCAGATTAGCACCAGGTGCAACCTATACATGTACATAAAGAGGTTATATAACATCCGCACATAATTATGAGAGCAATTATTAATTTGGCATAAATACTGATAGAGGTACTGGTAGAGGGGTTGTGGAAAGATTGGTTAGGGTGTGTGCTTTCCAATGATCTTGAGTTTAAACACAACTTCTCCCTGTATGTGGGCAAATATACTAGAAGTTTTATCTGAAAAATGTGTCCCTACATAGAGGAGGCTAACCTGGCATAGATCTGTGAGCAATTTTTTTATGTTCAAATGGAATGAACTATTAATTTGCCAACCCCCCACCAAAAACAACAACAAACAAACAAACAAACATATACATGTAAGATGGTATGCAGAAGACAATTTTGCCTAAAAAGTAACTCAATAACCTTCTCTCTCCTCACTCAATAACGATATTTACTTACCGTAATGATCCCGGTTGTGGGATTGACTTCAAACTTATCCTCCCCACCAGTCTTTATAAAGAAGTTGACCGCATCACCATCCAGGTCGTAGGCAGCGACAGTACCAATATAGAAACCTTTTTCGGGAAAAAGACAGACAAATCATATTTTCAAAATTATAAATACATGTAATTAACTACAGAAAGAAAGCATGATTACCAAACTAGCCAGTTCAACGTATAATTCCGTTCTAGCACTCTATATGTTTGATTCCCTTGGAATCCAATGTTTTGTTGCTGTTTTCTTTCATTTATTCATTCATGTAGATTTACTTGTCTAACTAACAAGATATTAATATCAAGATATTGATGAGATACCATAAAATATAATGATGGTGATGAAATGGGTCAAACGTCTTTACACAAACTAAAATATCAGTTGAAATGTACCAAAATTTGACCTATTTAGATATTTCTGCTGCTAAATGTGTAATAATTCTGTTGTATTTTACATTTCATTTTCAACCTGTCTAGAGCTAGCCAGGGTGCATAATACAATTTGTCAAATTAAAGTTTATTTCAGCAAAATTCTTCACCAATGAATGAATGTTAATTCTCACCTCCTGGTGAGTTCTCTGGGATGGTGAACTCATAGTTTGAATCGTTGAATGTCGGCGTCAAGTCATTGTAGTCCAGGATGTTAATGCGAATAGTGCCCTCTGCAGTCAGACCCATAGAGTCGGTGGCGATGACTGTGAACTCATATAAGTCTTTCATTTCTCTGTCCAAAGCAGCATTGACTTGGACATCAGCTGTTCATGACAAAATGAAATGATAATTTATATTTACAGTATCGTAGAATTTCTCTGCATAATATAATACTATCAATATAGATATATATTTCAAGGTAAACATATACCCTCATGTCAGACCCATAGAGTAAACCGATACAAATCTTTTGTTTCTCTGTCTAAATTGGCATTAACCTTGATATCTGCTGTGTATATGAGAGTAAATCGCAATTCATATTTTAAGAATTGTAGAGTTTCTGTCTAACATAATACTAATAACAAAGAATTATACAATCTAATGCGAACCGTGCCCTCTGCTTAGACACCCATCGAATCAGTAATGATGATGGTCAACTCAAATGTATTTTACTTCACTGTCATTAACATAGATACAAAGGTCAAATAATAAAAAAAAGTTTTGAATAAAGACATCAGTTATAAACAGTTATCATTTTACTAGTAAGATCAATATACAATATTGTACAAAATAGGTGTACCTACATGTATAATATAAGATAGATACTAAATGGATTTAGGAGCATGATTTGTTTTCCTACCTGAGATTGGGTTCATGAAGAATCCCTGGGCTTCATCTCCTGTGATGGTGTATGTCAGCTGCCCCGTAGCATCACTGTCAATTGCAATCACTGGTGGGATCTACAAATGGAAAATGAAGGTTTACTTTATGCTTAGGTCACAGATGCTCCGATTTGGGATACGGCGCCCGTACGATGCCATTTTTAGGTGATATCTTGCGAAAATCTTGCAGTGCCAGCAAGGGTGCCATGGCTATCGTGCGGTCGCCGTTGCATTTTTCCTCGCTGTACGATGTAAAATAATTGTTTAACGCAGAGTTTTTTTTTTAAATGCATCGTACAATTTTGTTTACTTGCCGCACGGGCACAGCACGGACACCGCAACCTTTTTTCGAATATCGTACGATTTTGACAAATCGTACGGGTCCCGTGGAGTCACCGCAAGAGCACTGTAAGCCACCAGTACAGGCACTAAAGATTGTGTTCACGGGAGCCATGCAACTTATGCTTTATTTTAAGCCAAAAGTCATCGTACAGGTCCTGGCAAATATGTGACTGCTACTCTAAGATACCACAGACATTGTACGATATCACAATTTCCCAAAATCGTAGAAAATCCGCCATAGGGAGAAAAATCGTACGGCGCCCGGATCATTTGTGATCTAGGCATTTAGTGTTGGTTCTTTCTAAAATACTGAAACTTTTTGTTAATTTTGAATCCATGTGAAAACAAACTTACCAATGACTTCTGCAAGATAATTTGAACATTTGGTCTACGTCTCATTTTCGTCTACTACATGTTGTGCGACACTTCTATAAGCCCTACTTCAAACTTATCAATAAAAACCACAAAAAGGATTGATCAATATAGTCAACATAGAGAACTGATTATGAATGTTGACTTCAGATCTGTGTTATATTTAGGTGGACTAGAGACAATGTATATCAGCCCATCATACAGCTGTAAATGGTCTCTTAAAGAAAGTTTTGTAAAGGTTAGACAGGTTTTGAGGTTTTAAAGGTATTTAAGCCTTTCTTACCATTGGGATGATGGAGCCAATCTGAGCGTTTTCATAGACATTGCCAGTGAAGAGGGAACTGCCCGGGAACGAGGGCTTCAGATCTCCAATATCGGTTACCACGATTGTTACTGTCCCCGTTTGCTGTGAATAGGTGTAGGGAAAGAAAGAAAGTACATAAAGAAATTTAATTTAACCCGCTCAGAACTGATTAGTTTTGCTATAACATGTATTCTCTATTGACCCAAGCCTGAGTATTTTAGGGACCAGTCTTGAACAGGCTAATCATCAATGCCTTTATAATTATTTTTTAATAAGAAGAATAAACGATTATCTTTTACTAGATAACATATAGAACTACATGTATAATTGAAGACTAAGAATAATAAACATTTTGTAAATCTTTGGAGATAACATCTCCATTATTTTTTTTCTAAACAATTTTCTAAAAACTATGAAGAAGATTGCCCCCAAGTGTCATTCATATTATAATCATACTTACTGTTCTAGATTAAGGTATGTTTTGCTAAGTAATGTATCTTTCAATCTCCCAATTAGTACAAATCATCACAAGAAATTCTGTGGACAAATTCACGGGCAATTAGGCGACACAACACATTTCTAGAAAACTACATTATTATCTTTTTAAAATTCACCCGGTGTATCATTCCTATCATGTGTATATACTTACTGTTCTAGATTGAGGGATGTTGCCAGGAGTATCTCTAGCCTGCACAATCAGTCGATACGTGCCAGTCTCAAGGCTACCATCCACAAAGATTTGACCGCTCTGAAATGAGAACAAAGTATGATGATGAAAATGTAGGCTTTCTTATCATTTGACAAAGCTGCAGGTAAAAGGGAAAAGCATACAAAGATTTCAGTTACTGAACTTTTGGAAGGCAAATTTCTCTACCAATTTGTTTTAAGAGTTATGTGCTAACCATGATCCTTATTTCAGTTTTTGTCAAGGATGGACATAATCACAGACAAAAAAACTGACACTACATTGTTAGAAGTTATTCAACGAAACACTTACACATTTCATTCTCATATTCATTTCATTAATTTATAGAAAATCAAATCAAATAGAGTAGTAAAATGTAACCGTTTCCGACATGACATGACACTTACCGTATTGTCAATCCTGAAGATGCCACCAATGTTGCCATCGATGATCTGGTATCCCACCTCCCCAAAGATGCCCGCATCACCATCCGTTGCCCTGACGATATAGACCAGTGAGCCGGTTGTGATGTTCTTGCTGATTTCAATGGTGTAGGGTGTTCCTGCAAACTCTGGGTTGTGGTCGTTGATGTTGATCACATCTATGCCCACTACAGTCTGAATTCAATAATTAAAAAAATAAGATAATCAAGAATGCCCTGTTCACTACCAGATTCTGAAATCTCCATAGACTTTGTTCACAACCCACTCTGTTCCCGTAGTCAATGGGATAACTTCTATTCTCCAACAAAAATAGATTCCCCAATGAAATAAACACAAATTTGACTAGAGATAAAAGGAGATCTTGTATAATATCAAAGAGAAAATCATAATCTGTCTACGCCAAAGATGCCCGCATCACTATCGGTTGCTATGACAATGTAGATCAGTCATTTTTTGAACTCCACAAAAGAAAGCTCAGATCTTCTGGCAAAGGAATGCTGACCCCTCATAGAGCCAGATGTGAAGCTGGAGAGTAAAAGCGTTTTTTGGTTGTGCACCAGATCTTGAGGAATTATTTGCCCTCTTACTTGGTTAATGCATACTCATTAATTAAATTTTAAGTAGAGATGTTTGTAATTTTCTATACTTTTTGAGCATGGTGGAGTTATAACTATTAATTTGTAATGTTATTGTGCAGGTTTTGGTTACTAAAGATCAGCCTTACCAAAACTGTACTACCCCTTTAAACACAAACTTACAGAAGATGACAGCGCTGGAGACCCCTGATCAGTGGCTACTACGGTGACGTTGAAACCAGTAACTGTCTCATAATCAAGGGCTTGGTTTGGCTTGATTGTGAGAACTCCTGTGATTGGCTGAATGTTGAACAGTTCTAGATAGGGGGTAGAAAGAGACATAGAGAAAGAGACCAAAATAAAAATAGGTCATGCAATAATGGTCTCATACATGTACATGTACGTGCATGATGGTACAACATTAAAAGAGTCGTTCCAATTCACAGTTCATATAAATGACTCATACCTTTCAAAGACTTGTTCTAATGTACAGTTCATACAAATGAGTCATACCTTTCAAGGAGTTGTTCTAATTTACAGTTCATACAGATGACTCATACCTTTCAAAGAGTTGTTCTAATTTACAGTTCATACAAATGACTCATACCTTTCAAAGAGTTGTTCTAATTTACAGTTCATACAAATGACTCATACCTTTCAAAGAGTTGTTCTAATTTACAGTTCATACAGATGACTCATACCTTTCAAGGAGTTGTTCTAATTTACAGTTCATATAAATGACTCATACCTTTCAAAGAGTTGTTCAAATTTACAGTTCATATAAATGACTCAATTCCTGTTTCATCATAACATTAGTTTAGTTTGTATCAGTAAGTTTTAGTTTGTGTTAATGTCATGAGAGCTATGGAGTGTTTGTCTTACCACTATAAGGACCAGTCAAGCTGTACCTGACCATCCCAGATGACCCTTGAATAGGTCAATGAAAGCATTGGACATTCATTTTTAGAACAAGGTAAGTGATATCCCAGGCATGTGTCTTTATCAAAATATATATGAATGCAACGTAAGTGTAGTTGGTTGATGTCAGCAGAGTAAGGATGTTTGTCTTACCACTATAGGGACCAGTCAAGCTGTACCTGACCATCCCAAATGACCCTTAGTCAGTATCGGTCACAATGAACCAGTCTAGAAGACATTGGACACTACATTTAGGACAAGGCATGTGATATCTCAGGCCTGTGTCTAACTATAAATGAATTTAATATACGTTTAGTTCTTTTATGTCTGCATAGTTACATTATGATGTGCTTGACTTACCACTATAGGGACCGGTCAAGCTGTATCTGACCATCCCAGATGACCCTTGGTCAGTATCGGTGGCAAAGAATGAGTCTATGAAGGCATTGGACACTTCTTCCTGCACCGAGTATGGTCCGTAGAACTCTTGGCCAAAAGTGGGCGCTCCATCGTTGATGTCATTCACCGAAACAATGACCTGTATTTCATCAAAAGTCAAGAATGTGCCATGAGTATAATTCAGAAAATAGTATTGTATAGCACGAACACAGCAGCCCTCTTTAGCACTACCCCGAAAGAAAGATCCAAACCTTGAAGACTTTGTTAATAACATTGTATGCTGGATAATTAGAAAAAAAAGTTTAACAGATGTGATTATTCATAAAGAGTCCAATGCAATTAACAATATTTCATGCACTTTAGGTGAATACGTCTCTTTATGATATACAAGATCAGTAATAACATTCATCCATACTAACAGAGAAGTTCATCTCCTCTGGTCCTCTTGTCAAATTAGACAAACCTAGTCTGGATACGAACGTGAATTCACGTACTGGTGATTGCACATGTTACGTAGCATGAGGTTTTGCCTTTCAGTTTATTGTCTTTGTGTACACCGGTAGATTTTCTTCAAATAAAAAAGGTGCACTGGGAAAGGCCTCCGAATAAACCTAGCATCTACGGGGGTGGGGGGATGGGGGGAGTTTTAGGTGGTAAATGGGGATTATGCAGAATACATGTAGGCTCTATGCATATAGTGGCACGATGGGTATAAAAGGGTATTTCACTTACCGTGGCAGTGCCAGTCCTGGGTGCAGTAGGAGACTGGTCAGTAGCCGTCACTGTCAGAGTGTACTGTGGGATAGTCTCCCAGTCCAGAGCAGTAGTTGTAGTAATCAAACCCTGGAAAAAAATTAACACATGATGAGACAGAAACTAAGATTTCCATTCCATCATGACATACTTCAAGCATTATGTTACATACATGTACATGTATATGATTACATAGTGTAAACATAAATATTCTGATAGTTTTCTATCATACATTTAGATTAATAAAAAAATTAATTGTGCATTGACCTATTGTACATCTACAACACTGATGGTCCTGTACATTATCTCCTATGTTAGTTAATGGAATTTGGACATTATTATTTCACTTACTGTTCTGAAAAGATGTCTATTGGAAACATTACTAATATGTTCATTAATTTATTAGTTATAAATGTTTAATTAATGCATTTCTTTATAATTTTTCTGAACCTGGGAAATAATAAATTAAAATTAAATGAAATCACATCAATCAATGCTATTCAGTTTTGCTATGCATGATTTCAAAATTAATAGCTTACAGTCGTGGCATCAATCTCAAAGTGTGATGTTGGTTCCTGCGAGGTGATGGCGTAGACAATCTGTCTGTTCACTCCTGCATCAATATCGGATGCGGTTACCCTGGTAACGGGGATGTTGAGAGATGTTGGGCCCTCCGTCACGTTGACCCGGATGATGGACGGCTCAAAGATGGGAGTGTTGTCGTTGATGTCATCCACAGTAATCAGGACAAGAGTTTCAGTCTGTATTGATGTAAGAAAAAGAGAATGAAATTTACAGTTCATTTGAGAATGATAAAGATGTTATGTTGCTAACTTGAGTTAAGCAAGCCATCCTGTTGGTCACTGCTTACCAGATTTGTAGATCATAATAGTTTTCTATTGTTCATGTATCAAATAAGAATATATAAGAGTGCTACACTTCAGGACAGGGTCCTGGTCAGATCCTGTAACATAAAGGTAAATTTAGAGCTGTCCTTAACTTCTCAGTCATGTAGCAAGTTTATTGTTTATTTATCTCTGTAGTTTTGTATTTTATCCATTTGATGTATTTTATGACAAGTGTTGAATAAACTGAATTGAATTGAATTGAATATTGACATAAATAATCAGTGTAAATTTATAGAAGGATAATTACAAAGTAGTCTATAAATCTTGTCCATTTTTACCTGGAAAGAAGGAGTCGTACTGGTCAGATCCTGTAGCCTCACGGTCAACTGATAACTGTCCTGAATCTCCCGGTCAAGCAAGGTTGTCAAGGTAATCTCCCCATTGTTGTTGATTTGGAACAGCCCATCTGGGTTCCCACTGATGATGGAGTACTGGAAGTTGTTTGATGACGGCAAGTCGACATCCTGGACCATGACGCTGGCGATGGGGTCCGAGGTGAAATTGTTCTGCAAGAATGATTTTTTGTGAAAGAACCAATATAGGCTAGTCGTAATTTCAAATAGATTCTTCTAATTAAAATAAATATTTGTTTGTATTGCCATTAGTTCTTTGTAGCGTAGCCTGACTCTTGAGTTCTTCCAAATTTCATTCAAGATATCTGACCCAGCTAGTCTATTCTATTCTTTGAATAAACAACCCCTGCTGTGAATTCTAAGAGGTCTTTACCCTGAGGCTGGGGCGAGCCAGTTAAAAAAACATATGTTAAACACATGTTAGCTGAACAAATTTATGAAATTTGCTCAAACTTTATGAGGAACTCAATACCCAGAAAAACTGACAAAGTCTCAGCAAAGCTGCCACAAGATTATACGTCATGCTATTAAAATATTAACTGTTCGATGATTGCAAATGTCATAATTGTGTATAAAATGTTTGATTACCTGTGCAACAATCGTGTGTGAGGTGGAATAATGTGGAAAACACAAACTAATTTCTTAACATATTTTTATGGGTAAAAATAGACCTTTGAAATGTTTTGTTCCAAAAGCTGAGTGGGCCTTTAACTCAACAATAAGAGAGACTGCTAAATATGACCGGTTATAGCAAAACCCTGCACTTGTCGGTAAAAATCAAAATGTAGATTTTCATACAAAGAAAAGTCCTCATAACAAGCTTTCATTTGATGCTTTGTTCAAACAAATTGGTCAATAATTGGCGAAGATCTGATTGTTTCAATTTTGCAATCACAAGTCGTTTACACTTGTTATGAGAACTAAAAATGCCCATTTCTTCAAAACATGAATTACTGACAAGTGCAGGGTTTTGCTATTGTCGGTCACATATGTCCTCACCTCTGTGATTGATCCTTGGAAGAGAGAGCTTGTCCACACAGGGTTGTTGTCATTGACGTCAGTCACTGAGATGTTGAACGGGAACGAGGCACTCCTAGAAGGATTACCACCATCTGTGGCTGTCACCTGTTGAAATACAATGAGACAAAATTGGGAAGGTTAAATGAATTGTGTGTGAGTTTGAGATATGATATAATTATTCATATATTATTTAGGGCAAACTGAACTATAAATATAAACTGAGAACTTAAACCAGTCAAAATGGGAACATGGTGTATCATGTATCAACTCTTAGGGAAATGCAACATTTTGTAGGCAAGGGATTAAAGGGTACCACAACCCAAAAATAATATTCTTATTTTTAAAAAGGTAACATTTTTAGTAGTCCATTCCGCCAAAAAGTTTAGAAAAATATGTTTCCAGAAAAAACATATAGTTGGAAAAAAGCATCACCATACTACAACATGTGTTCATGGGTCTGCATACAAAGACTACCTTTTGTCTAGGACGAACGCATCGTCCATGATTCTATTGTCTCCAAACGTACGCGTGAACCATAAGGCCTTAATGGTTCTGTAAGTGGTGGTACTTAATAGCATTGTTTATTAATTAATGCAAAATGTTGGCCATCTTTTTTACATCACACAACGGTACCAAAACATATAGTTACGTTTGCCTGGTGGTCCCCTTTAAAAGAGAATCAGCATACTAACAAAAATTAAGGAAATCAGGCTTAATCCGGAAGAAACAGAAAATATCACATGAAATGTTTTTTACACTTAATTGTTTAACATTCACTCCTCCATTTTCCTGGTTCCACTAGATTTTGCCATTCCCATAGAGATACTGGAATGCAGAGCCCACCATGTTCCCATATAGGCAATGGGTTAATAGGTGAATGTAATTACAAAACGTTCCATACACAACTTACAGTGAGCTGATAGAAATCTTGGGTCTCTCTGTCCAGTGGACTGATAGAGGTGATGGCACCCCCTCCATTGTTGGTCTGGAAGATGGTGAACTGATTGGACCCAGTACCAGATATCGTGTAGGTCAGCTAAGAATAAAGTGGAAATTAGAAAAAGGGTGATTGTAACTAACTGATCATCATCATCATCTTCTTCATCATTAACTTCATTATCATGGTTATCATTCATTATCTTTATCTAAGCTAATAACAAGAAAATAAGAAAATAAGTGGTCTTTACTAACTCATCAGTGTCCCCTTCTTTATCACTATCATCCTCATTGACATCATCATCATCATCAGCAGCAGCAGCAGCAGCAGCAGCATCACTATTATCCTCCTCCTCATCATCATCATCATAATCATCATCATCATCCTCACTATCGTGATCACTATCATTATCATCACCATTACCATCATCACCAACATTATCATCATCACCCAGATGGATTGACATCACCATTATCTTCATCATTATCATCCTCATCATCACCATTACCATCACCATCATCATCATCCTCTTCCTCATCGTCATCATCCCAAATCTCTCACCTGTGCATTGACCCCTGCATCCACATCCATTGCTGAGAAGTATCCGAGAGGGATCGCTCCCACCATGTTCTCCGAGACGGTGATCGGTGATGAGGGGAAGGCAGAGAAGACCGGATCGTTGTCGTTCTCGTCTCCAACATTCACCCACACCTGTCACGAAACACAAATGAAGATGAATATTACAGAAACAAACTTATTCATCCTCCTAAAAAACATAAATTTATGTAGATCTATGCTAGCGAACATCTGCATCTGTTAGCTTCAGAGTGTAGGTAATATTTCATACTATTTCATCAAAGAGGTTTTCCTATTTTTAAATATTTCATGGACAATTTTCATAAGTGGCCTTACACCACAAAATGACCAATACGTAGGGAAAAATGATAGTGCGGATTTTCATATTACATTAAAGTAGAACTCATTACATTTAAATGATATAAAATTTGTCATTTTCGGACTAAGCAAACCCTCTCAAATGGAGCTCCCAAGATTTGGAACATGGCTGAAGCAGTTTTAATTAAAGTTATTTTCAAAGATCAGCGCCCATTCAAGCGCTGTAATCATAATCATATTTATTTAATGAAAAGTAATATTTCAACATGATTCTGATGCTCACAGAAGGTACAGTTTAAGATCCTACATCTCATATTTTACACAAAATTTGATTATTCAAGCTAGTAACAGATAATGTTTTGTGGTGAAAGGTCACATATATACATTAAAAGTAAGAACTAATTTAAAGCTATGAAATTTGGAAATTCTAGAAGCATTTAAAATACTTAATTAAAGATTACTTACGGAGGTAGATCCTTGTGCAACACCGCCCCCATAGGCGAAGACAGTAAAGGTGTGGAAATCCTCTATTTCTCTGTCAATGCTTCCCTTGGTTGTAATGAAGCCCTGAAAAAAACACACAGAAATAAAATTATAAATCTGATGAAACGTTCACCAATAAATTGAAAAATTGTTTGTAATTTTCAATATTATTTAATTTTTGTCAAGAATCTCGGTTAGAACAAAATTATTACAACTCAAAACCAATCTGCATTAGGTATTGTTTTTAGCAAATGTAGACAATTAATGTACATTATATATACATGTAATGTAAAAATTGCACAATTATTGTTCGCATTTATATGAATAACATTGTTTGTTTTAATTTAATGTTTAGCACGTGCAATTCAGCTTGTTTGCTGCCAAATGTGTTCAAAATAAATACCATGAATAATACAAATTAAAAAAATATTTAAAAAAGCAAACAAATTTATGATTTGCAGATCTTCATGGATCCTTACTTTATATGTCTACAAAATATAGAATAGTTTATTTACACACATATTATACAATGCAGTTATATTACAACTAAATTTCATCGTTTTAAATTAATAAACCTCTGTGTTTATGTGTATATTATGTGTGACTTACAGTGTTTTCATCTATCTGGAACAGGTCCAGTACATCAGGACTAGCGTTGGGGTCAATGGCATAGGTAATACCTGCAGGGGAGCCATTCAATGTTGCAGACACCTAAAGACAATGAAAATAAGAACAAACAAAATAAAAGCAATATCTCATCAAATAGTATATAAATTAACCTGTAATCACGTGTATATGTTAACAGATATTTTGGCTGACTGGAACAGGTCCAAGACATTAGGACTAGCATTGGGGTCAATAGCATAGGTAATACCTGCAGGGGATCCATTCAATGTTGCAGATACCTAAATAGAACACAAGAACAAACAGCACTAATACAATATATATTATACATTTTAGGATGATCAGTCACTTCAGTCGTTTGGTTATTTGGATTTCTGCAGACACGTTCAATCAAATATTATTATTTACGTCTGGGACCGCCATTTATCGTCACATTCCGATAGACGCGGCCAAGATTTGCACTCTGGCCGATATGTGCGAAAAGCGAAGCTCTGACCACTAGACTAGAACACTTCTTCACAGTTACCTACAGTATGTTTATTTGAGTATTAATGTGCTTGAATTTAATACTCTAGACGGCAACTTGGACTATTGTCCATTACAAACAAAATATCTGACAGACATAATTGATTGCAAAGATAGGGAAAAATTATGCATTTGATTTCTTAAATTTATCAAAAGAAGTACAGGTTGATCTTTTATATTTACACACGCTAGTCGATAAAAACAAACTAGACCTTCTGCCTTCATTGACAATTACAGTTGTGATCGATTGAAACTGTCAGTCAATGCTTTAATTGAGCTCAATATGAAGTTAGCAGATTTTGTATTTTATTCTTAAATTTTATTGAAAGAAAAACCGAAATGGATGTTCCACATACCCTAGTAACGAACGTGTCAACGTTAGCATTCTCCAGGATGTTTGCCTCATATCTCGACTGGGCGAAGCGGGGAACCTGGACGGTTGTGTCAACGACCGTCACGACAAACGATGCCGTGCTGGAGAGGAACGGGCTGGCCTTGTCCGTGGCCCTCACAGTCGCTGTGAAGTTCTGCGAGCTGGTCTGTTCCGGGATCGGACCGGAGACGGTGATGAGGCCAGTGTCAGGATCAATCGTCAGGAAGGATGGGTTGCCTGGACAGATTATAGAAGGATAAAAGAGGATAAACGTAAAGAATGGTTATAAAACTTCTCCAACATTGGCTCAGTATGCAATCGCAATATGGCATCCTTAGACCATCGACAAAGAATTAGACCAATTATATGTGATCTTTAGGCCTCTTTTCTTTTCATAGGGCTGGTCCAGAAAATACTCAAGCTAATGAATGAATAAAAGTCTTGAGCAGGTGAAAGGTGAAGAATCAAAATCAATCAAGACATACTATCATTAAAAAATTACTATAATGTTTGGACCATATCACTGATGACCATAAAATTGATGAGCACCAATCGTTATGTTTAAATACATAAATTTGACCTGAACTCCTAACATGCCAAGCTCGCATTTTTGCGAGTTACAATGCACACAAATGCCGCAGAGCATTAAAATCCCTGGCACTTTAAGAGTTAAAGCAAGAATCACTCTATGACATATGGTCCTCACTGACAGATACTCACCAATAAGGCTGTACTGGACCATGCCAGCTTGGCCCAAGTCTTGGTCCTGAGCAAAGACCGAGGCTACCGGTGTACCAATGGGAGACTGCTCCGATAGGTCTGGTCTGAAGTATAACTGTTGCTGGAACGCTGGCGTGACATCATTCACATCCTGGACGTTGATTGTAACAGCAGCTGTTTATACAAATAAGGTGGAACAAATACAGATGGTAGTCTTAGTCTGTAATCTTATTCTAATTCAGCATTATATTCAGGATCACACTTTCACTCCCAATTGTGCCAACAAATGTACATGAATTTTGTACAGACAAAGAACAAGTAAATTTCAATCATCTGCTACTGCAAAACAAGTCATGCTCTTTTATTTGTTAGTTTTCATTGTTGTGAAGAACAAAAACACATAATAATAATAATAAAAATAATGGTGGATACTTGTATAGCGCAGTACGTTCCGTCCTTCGACATACATACATGTACATGTAGGCTACCATTGTGTTCACATACTTGCAACAAAAGTTTGAGAGATCATTTAACCAATTGAGGCCTGGGGGTGTTGCACACCGAGTTGTGATTGCACCCCCCCCCCCCCCACCCCCCCCCCCCCCCCCTGGTCCTGATAATACTTGGACTAAGATCTATGAGAATCACATGTCATACAACAATTTAAAAAAATATGGAATGAAAAACTAAAATATCCGGATATACTCTAAAAGAATTCTAATTCTCTAACTCAAGCCAAAAGAATGACCAAATACAGGAAGATTGTGAAACAGAAGCCATCACACATCCAGGCGATGGTGTGGACAGCAAAAGTGAAGTAAGTCAATACTCGTACATCTGCATGTGCATATAGGTTACCTTGCGTTGTTCCCACTGAGAGATCGCTATTGTAGGCCTGGACTATAAGGAAATATTGGTCTTGCATTTCCCGGTCTAGCGGCGTCCCTCCAAGTCTGATGTTCCCATTGTTATCAACAGTGAACACGTTGCCCGTGTTGCCGCTGATGATGCGGTAAAGAATGATGGCGTTTTGGCCAAGATCACGATCATCCGCACCAATCTTGAGTGTTTATGAAGCACAAGTTAAAACAAGTACATGTATGATACTCATGTGTTTGAAAATCCTTGTAAATTATGTATGAAGACATCACATTTGAAATGTTTCTTATAGTGAAGGATAATTAGTGAATGTGAATGTGTCGATCATCAGTATTGCAAGTGATGATAAAGCATAAGGAAAACTTTCAGTCTAAACCTCACAAAATACAAAATAAATACATCATCTTTATTTTTTTAACAGACTCTATTTTACAAGTATGTATTTGAACAGAAATCAATATTACTATCAAGATTTAAAATCATGGATAATTGTAGGTTGGCAGCGGTTGGCAGAGAGTAAATGTTTTTATGGCCATAATTGTGATTATAATCTGAAAAAATTTGTATCCAAAATATGTGCATTGTTTGCTCTAACTACGTCAACCGATTTATTATTTTAAAAAATATGCTCAATGGTACATTTCAACTGGTATATTTTTGTGTGTATTTTTTGTTTATGTCCCACGATATTTACTTAAACATAGTGCAAGATGTTTTTTCAATAATGTCAAAATCTTGTTAACAATGGAAAGAAAAGTCACATACCGACAGAATTGCAGAACCAGTTGCGATATTCTCGAACACTGATGCCTCGTAAGAAATGTTGCGTAGAATTGGGGCATTGTCGTTGACGTCGGTCACTATAACCGACACTGTGGCTGTACCGGTCAATGGACTACCACTACCACCACTGCTGGGCTGGTCAACTGCTATGACCACTAGAGTGTAGGTATCTTGCGTCTCGCGGTCAAGCGCGGCCGAGGTTTCAATGATGCCAGTGAACGGGTCAACGGTAAATGGCCCTTCGGTGCGCCTCTGACTTTGGAAACTGTAGATTATCTGGCCATTATTTCCTGCAAAGAAGAAGTATAGAGTACAGAGGCATTAGGTCACAGGTTTTCATTAATATTGGTAACCGTTTTTTAACACTTTCAGGCAAGCCAGAAACTTCTGACATATCGGTTGCTAAGAAGGCAATCATCCAGCTTGCACTAAGTAGCAAAGGCCAAGAACCATAACTTTGTTTTACAAAATGATGAGACATCACTACTTCAGTACTCTACTATAATCAAACCATTCGCTGATGAATTGTTCTAATGAGTGCAACTGATGTCTAAATGACTACAATACAAGGAACAACTCCTAATAATATGATGATTGTGCATTTACCGCTATCCCCATCAGTCGCATTCAGGTCCACCACAACAGTTTGGAACTGCGCATCCTCAGGAAGCATCCTCACATACGTTCCCGGGTTGAACACCGGCGCCTGGTCGTTGATATCCACCACCGTGATCGTAACGGGGGCCGACGCCGACGACTGCACCCCGTCGGAAGCCGTCACCATCATCTGGTAGGTGGACTGGGTCGCTGCGTTGAGTTGAGAGTTGGTGGTGATCCTGCCGGTCGAGGAGTAGGCGAAGTCGGTGTCTTGCGGGGTGAACGTGAATGTGATGGTGCCGATGGAATCTGGATCGCTCGCCTCAATCTAGATTGAAAAGAGATGTTCAGAATTTGGGTAAGGAGAACAAAACTAATTTAAACGTTATAATTCAAGAATCATGCTGAAGTAGATGTGCAGATGTGCAGATGTGTCTCAAAAAATGTATTGGTTTAAATGGCATATATTGTACATGTAACACACAATTCGCTATTGGCAGGATTTGAGTGAGTCTCAATGTCTTAATCAGCTTTAGATCAGGATTTGTACAATTGTTAAATAGCACTATTAAAAATGCAAAAGGAAAAATTTGCTGTATTGCACTAATAGGAAAGATAAAACAACACAATATTATTAATTTCAAACATCAGGAAATTTACCAGAAATAATACTCATTTATCATTCATGTTATGCAATATACTTTACACAGGAAAATAGCTTGAAACATTTGACAAACATTTTTTTTTTGAAGATCTTACTTGGCCAACAAAGGTAGAAAAGGCGACATTCTCGAAGACTGTGAATTCATACGAGTCCTGGGACAGAACTGGTGGCTTGTTGTTCACATCCAGAACGTTGATGACAACAGTTGCTGAAGGGTTGGCCACTTGCTGGGGATTACCATCTAAAAAAAGAACATGAACTTCATTTAATATCATATGTGGTGATAAAAAGGGCGATCCGCCCTCAAATTTGTAATTTATTTTACATCATTTTAAAAACGTGCTGAGGGAAACTAGCTCATAATTCCCTCTACATTATATCAGATTGTTAATTTTCATAGAAAATTTGATAAGTTTGTTGTCATCAGGGATCAATAAACTACACAAACAAGCTTTTGCTTTTTAGTAGACACCTCCGTTTACACAGACAAAAGTAAGTATTCACTGTTCAAAATAAAACAAAATATGTGAGTTTTGTATATGTTTGTATTTCTTCCAATACGCTCGACTCCCTGGCAGATTGAAATTCGGCGACTCTCTGGCGATCTATAAATTCAGCCGGGGTTCCGTTTGATTTGTGACGCAGGCTTTAGGGTTAATGCTTACTGTCGACCACTGTAAGCAGCAGAGTGTAGGACGGAGTAGTCTCGCGATCCAGACTCCCGCTTGTCACAATGTTTCCATTGGAGTCGATGGTGAAGGGATAGTTGTTTGCGTTGTTGATGGAGTAAGTCAGATCAGCGTTGGTCCCTTGGTCCTCATCCGTCGCATCCACCTTGGTACAAAAAGGAAAGAGGCTATTTGTAACAACTTGATAAAATTTGAAAGAAACATGACTAGATGTGATGCTTGAAATTAAGCTTCTTCCTAACCATGACTTATTCATGAAAGTAATTTACTAATTACTTTCACGAAAGTAATAATATGACAATGACCCCTCTAACCAATTGTTTCCTGAACAAACGTTGAGTGACTGATGTATACAGTAGTAGTATACAATATAGTTGGTCATTCTCACCTTGACTACAAATGTTCCAACTGCAGGGTTCTCAAATACATTGGCTCGGTATTTCTTTTCCATTTATTCAAAAGTATTTCTGGTCAGGTTTTAATGATTCAATTTATAAAATTCTGTATCTATATTCTTCACCAGATTGGATTGTGCGGCACCTTTCTTTCTAATTTGTACTTATTATGTTGTAATTCTTGTATCTCTTTATGTACAGCGCTTAGAAACGTATGTACATGTATATATTACACGCTTTAAAAATGTTATTTATTATTATTATTATTATCAGACAAAGCAGCACCTAATGTGCAATGTAATAATAATGAAACATTTTTATATAGCGCATAACACATAAGCACAATTGCATGTCCCTATGCGCTTTATTATTACCCTTGGTCATCGGGTACAGGTCAAACCCGCACAATTATCTTGCACACCATCTCAACTCCCCGGGGAGCATACTAGCCAATGGCAGCCATATGATAGCGCCCAGGCTAATTAACACCCGACCAAGTACCCATTTATACTCCTGGGTAGAGAGCAGCAATGTGGATTAAATGCCTTGCTGAAGGGCAAACGGAGTGGGCAGGGTTCGAACTCGGGATCTCGAGATCAGAAAGCGCGCGCTCTACCAATCTTGCCACACTACGTCCACACTACTTCCAATGTATATGATAATTCTAACCTTGACTACAAATGTCCCAAGTCCAGCGTTCTCAAATACATTGGCCTGGTAGCTAGCTGGGCCCCACACCGGGGCGTTGTCGTTGAAGTCCAGTACGATCACCTTGAGAAGGGTCGTGTCAAACTGGTTAACTCGGTCGGTCACCATGATGGTCAGATTGTACTGGGATTCAAGCTCACGGTCCAGTTGGCGCAAGAGAGTCACATCTCCAGTAACCGGGTTGATTTGGAAATAATCTGAAATTGAAATAAATAATGAACAATTATCAGAATTCAATTATAAGGATCAATATTAGAAACACAGAAATTTGTTTAAAGTTTTCCAATTATTACTCTGCCATAAATTGAAACTGTACTGTGACTCAAGCTCACGGTCCAGTTGGTGCGAGAGGGTCACATCTCCAGTTGGAAATAATCTAAATGGACAAAGTAATCAATATGATATTAATTCATGAGTGAGACAAGGGTGGGAGTTTATTTGTGAGTTGTTACATGTGTGTCAGAATATAACCTTATTCATGGAAAAGATAAATGTAATCAGACCATACTGTGACTAGTCGTTATGGTCCATTCGGAGCAAAGCAAGTCACTGCCCCACTGATCAAGTTGATTTGGAAATAATTTAAATGGAAAAGGAATCAAGTTTAACCCCTTCAGAACTGGTCCCAAAAATACTCGGGTAGGGGCCGGTCTATGGAAAATACATGTTATAGCAAAATCAATCAGTCCTGAATGGGTCAACAGAATAAAAGTTGGAAATGAGAGTTCAATAGTTGGTTATTTTTATTAGCACAAGATTGAATGCAACAATTAAAAAAAAAATGTTCAAGGATCCTGATCTACTCAAGATGTGAACATGCAGCAAACAATATCACAGAAATAATTGCATCTGTAATATCTATTTTAAACTTTTGACCACAATACAAATATTTACCTCCAAAATTTTCGGCTCTCAATCTACAGCCTTCGTCAGCGATGTGACCCGACTTGACCTTTCGTGACGTAACGATTGATCATCGGGTCGTAGACATTCGGTAGCTTGTATCGCCCCCCGTCTCGGTTCAGCGAATGTCTACGACCCGATGATCAATCGTTACATCACGAAAGGTCAAGTCGGGTCACATAGCTGATGAAGGCTGTAGATGACAGCTGAACATTTTGGAGCTAAATATTTGTATTGTGATCAAAAGTTTAAAATAGATATTATGTTAATTACCAATACAGATGAACTTTCATACTAATTGCATCTGTATAAGCGATCATACTTACTTTCTTGGTTCCCAGCGGTGATGGTGTAGGTGAGAATGTCCCCTTCTGGAATGTCCTCATCAGTCGCTGTCATTCTTGTTACAGTCGTGCCTACCTGAGCGGCCTGGAGATGAAAGGATGAAAGAAAATTACGAAATTACGAAATAGAATAAACAAAATATGTATTGCTCCAATACTCTACTAAACATGTACACTGTATATAATTTAGATCAGTTCTTACCAAATACTTAGAGATTATCAACAACCTGACTTCATTAATACTGGTCTGTTTTAATGTATAGTCTTCGTAAACAGATAGTAAATGCAATGTAGCAGTCACACCGCCAAACCAAATCCAAACTGACACCAGACTAAACTAGAGTACAAATTTCTCCTTTATCGGGCACCGACAAAAGCCCGAACTGAGGTTAGCAGTCACACCACTAGAGACCGACAATGCCGATACCACACAGACACCAAACTGACAGCACCCCGACCATCCCCAAAACATCCCCAAATTATTCGGTCTGGTGTTGGTTTGGGTTCGGTTAGGAGGAGTGACTGCAGTGTAAATGTAACTAAATTAAATTGGGTTAAATTGTAAACAATACAAGTTATAATTAGACAGTATGGAATTATCAACATACAATGTATTTAGGAAATTTGGGTTGGATATTTGGAAATCCATTTCCTCTCCTACCCATTATCTAAACTGTATAGTTTTTTTGCCTTAAAATCTTAACCCGTTCAGGACTGTTCCAGAAAATACACGGGCTTGGTTCTATGGAGAATACATGTTGTAGCAAAATCAGTCCGTCCGTGAATGGGTCAAAACATTTATTGGAGAAATCACAAAATTGGATTATTAAAATAAACACCTATCTTACCTCACTAATCTCCACTGTATACTCATTCTGGCTGAACATTGGAGGGTTATCATTCACATCATTCACTGTGATGATCACTGTGGCAGTCGAAGTTCCAGTTCTGAAAAGGAAGTACAAAAGTAAATTGAATATGAAGTATCAGTTTGGAAATGTCAAATATGTTTTATTTTACAAGTTCCATAATTTTGTTTGCATGATGAATACATGTAGGTTGCATAAGTTTTATGTATAATAATTCATTTTCATCATTTACAGTGATGATCGCATGTCGTTTCATCGTAGCAGTCGAGCATCCAGTTCAACAATGTTACACAAAAATCGAAATGTACATGTTTGGCGAGAACATTGCAATATATATTGTGAATGTTAGCATAAAATGTGATCCGGCTTTAACAAAACCCTGCATTTGCACTTGTCAGTAATTCATGTTTTGAAGAAATGGGCATTTTAAGTTCACATAATGTATTAAAAGACTTAGGATTGTAAAATCGAAACCAGAACGTCAATGACGTAGCGCTCATCCGGCATCTCGCAACATCAAATATCGCAAATTTCATGTGGTACACTTTTCAACTGGTCAAAAAATAAAAATGTGATGCCCTGGAAGGGACATAAAAATTAATTTAAAAAAAATTAGAGTGAAAAAAATATAAATTTGACGCCCCAGAAGGGACATGGGAAAAAAAATAATTAAAAAAAAAAATTTAAAAAAAATAAATAAATAAATAAAAATAAATAAATAAAAAAATAAAAAATAAAAAATAAATAATAAAAATAAATAAATAAATAAATAAATAAATAAATAAATAAATAAATAAATAAATAAATAAATAAATAAATAAAAAATTACCATAATTAATTAATGGAGAAAAATTTCAAAATTCTGTGTAGAAGTTTAGTGTACCAAAGTTAGCTCTACCAGATAAAGCAAACCAAATCAAAATCGGTCGAGAAATGAAGGAGAAGAAGCATTTTTTGTGATTTTTGGAATAAATTTGCATAAATTACCATAATTAATTAATGGAGAAAAATTTCAAAATTCTGTGTGGAAGTTTAGTGTACCAAAGTTAGCTCTACCAGATAAAGCAAACCAAATCAAAATCGGTCAAGAAATGAAGGAGAAGAAGCATTTTTTGTGATTTCGAATAAATTTGCATAAATTAGCATATATAATGAATTTCACGATTCTGTGTAGAAGTTTTAAATCCCCCTCCTAGCCCTATCTTATGAAACAATCAGAATCAAAATCGGTTGAAAAATAACGAAGAAGAAGCATTTTGAAAACTGTGGACGGACGGACGGACGGAAGGACGGACGGAAGGACGGACGGACGACGGACGCCACGCCATGGCATAAGCTCATCGGGCCCTTCGGGCCGGATTAGCTAAAAATCATATCTTCGCCAAGTATTTACCAATTTGTTAGACCAAAGCGTCAAATGAAAGCTTGTGGTAAGGCCTTTCTAATGGTATGAAAATCTCCATTTTTATTTTTTACTGACAATGGTTTTACTATAGCTGGTCACAGCTAGTACTTCCAACCTGCAAACTGAAAGCTCAACCCATTACCTACAGAAACCTGGTTGGCCCTGTGTTAACTCCATGCAGCTTGCAAGATCCAACAGGGAAACAGGTTAACCTGTTGCCTACAGGAAACTGGTGGGCCCTGTATTAACTCTAGATGGAGATTGCAAAATCCAGCAAGGAGCAGGTTAATAAACTTACGCTGGTGGCAGTCACAGCTAGGGTGTAGAACAAGGGAGTGTTTGGGCCCAGGATCATATTGTCTGTGATTATATGTGATCACTGGGTACCATTCAAGAAAATGCATTATATGAGTGCTATTTAAACTCCCCCGGGAGCATTGATGGAAAGCCTTAGGAAATATGCGGGTGGAATTGTTGCAGCAGGGTTGGTGACAGTCACAGCGACGGTGTAGAACTGAGGAGTACGTGTTTGGTCCCAGGATCATGTTGTCTGTGATTATATGTGACCACTGGGTACCATTCAAGAAAATGTATTACAGAGTGCTATTTAAACTCCACTGGGAGCAGTGATGGAAAGCTTTATAGGAACTTACGCTGGTGCGACTGCTGTAGCAGGGTTGGTGGCAGCCACAACGAGGGTGTAGAACTGGGGAGTGTTTGGTCCCAGGGCCATGTTGTTTGTGATGTCACCACTACTTGGGTTGATGGAGAATGCATTCTAGTAAACGGAAGAAAGAAAGAGATAGTATGAATACTGCAAATTCATACTTAAATGTATGTCTAATTTTTGTACCATTACAGTCAATATTTGTCTCCAACGAAGATAAACGAATAAATAATACATCCTTAAGAATACATGTACGCTAGACGTTTTCATTTGTCCGCTTTTGTAGCTATAACATGCCTAATTATATACATAACCTTGGTCTTCACATTATCAACAATAAACAAAACTGTTATGGAATGGTGAAATCAGCCCTCTTATTATGGTATGCAATGCAGTTGCTACATATTTCCATGTATTAATTCATTCAACCAATATCACAAGCATTTTTCAGGCTCTATGAATTTATGATGCCACATTGCCACTCGTTATAGAGTAAGAGACAGCAGCATTCTGTGTTTTTACAAGTTTTTTTGTACAAGGCTTCAAAACTTGAAACAAGATTTTAGTACAAAAAGTACAAAAAGTGACTTGATGCCCTAGCTTCTCTTCCTCATCCGACTACATGTACATTACAAAACTATAATGAATCCTATTTGTACCCCTACAGAAATCTAAGCGTGCCGCAAGCTAGTGACTAGTTAGCGGCAAGCTTGATAAGCGACCTCTACTGAAATTAAGCTTGCGGACTATACCCGCACGCTTACTGCGCGCTTAAAATTTGCTGCACGCTCACATTGCATGCTTGCGAGACTGTCTGCAAGCCTGCATGCTTGTAAGCTTGCAGGCTTGCTTGCTTGCATGCTTGTATAAGCTTGCAGGCTTGCTTGCTCGCATGCTTGTAGGCTTGCAGGCAAATTAATTTATGCGGGCTGCATGCCTGCAAACAGAATCCTCATCATTTGATTGGTTGAAATTCTTTCCTAATTTAAATATTTCATTATCGCAAGCTTGCGGCTAGCTGCTAGCTTGCATGTAAGCTAGCCGCTAGCTTGCGACGCGCTTAACAATTTTTCTGTAAGGGTATAGCGCCTATAAATGCAGAACAGCCTCTAAGCGCTTAATGTTATCCCTGTCATTTGGTACACTTCAGACCCCCACAAATATCTTGTACACATTCTCAACCCCCCCCCCCGGGGAGCAAACTAGCCACAGGCAACCATATAGGTGGACAAGTTAATTTTCACCAGACCAAGTACCTATTTATAAACTGGGTAAAATGAATACCTACCCCTACATTGCCGCCTGTTATGGAGTAAGTAATAGCAGCATTCTGTCCAGTATCAGCATCAGATGTCACCGGCCTTATCACAAATGTTCCCAACGGATCACTCTCATTAATGGACCCTCGATAAATGCCATCAGGTGGGACTAAAGGAAAATTTTTATGAAAAAGAAAGTCAAAAAGTTGGTATTAAAACAATACTACTTCAAACTGAAATCAGGTTGGTAGAATATTAACTTTCAAGTAAGGTCAGAGTTGAAAATTAATATTTTAAGACATTAACTCATTGATGGACCCTCAATAAATGCCATCAGGTGGGACTATTAAAAGTAAATTTCCTTGACGACAATATTTTCAAAAAGATGGTGTTTCATGTAAAAGAACATTCCATGATATTGATTTTATAAGATAACACCAATTTTGACTTCAAATCAAATGAGATGAATTCAATTAATTCTTATCTAAAATATATAAATAAAACAACTTCAATAATAAACAAAAAATGTAAAAGCAAAATTATTTAACAAAATTCACATCACATTCTAATGTAATAGAGTTATAACAATATTTACAATTGCATAATCAATGAAATTGGAAGCCTTCAAAGCTAAAGCTTGAATAAAATGGACAACCCATTTATAAAGAAGTTTGGTGAAACTTCCAATAAGATGCGAACAACAATAAATTATGGAGAACAACATACCATAGGGAAAAGGTTGATAGTTATTGATTTATACTCACTATTGGTAAAGACTGGGTTGTTGTCATTGACATCAGTCACATCCACTGTCACCGACGCTGTAGACTGCCCATCAGAGTCAGTGGCCACCAACTGGAAAAAATTAAAAATTAAAATTAAAAAGTGAATGCATGAAAATAATTACTAGTTACTGTCTTTGCTCACTTTCACTTTGTTTTCAATTATTAGAGCAGAATTGTTTATTCGATCTCTATGCACAAAATTATCAAAATTATGTCAATTAAAGATTATGAAATCCAATTGACTTTTTACATTGCCCACCAGGTTCCTGTAGGCAAGGGGAATACGCATATTGTAAAGAGCCTCTAAGCGCTTAAACATATTCACATAAAATTAACAAAACTAGATTGATGTACATTCATGCTTAAAGTAAGGATATTTTGGCATGCTTACCTGAAATGTGTATGAAGTTGTTGTTTCGTAGTCCAGTTGTTGTGACACAAGTAATGTGATGGTCCCACTTCCTACTACCGTGCTAGGGCTGACTGTGAATGGTAGATTCTGACCATTCTGGATAATTGACACTGACACAACACTGTCGGTGAGCTGAAGGATCAGAAAGACAAATTAAAAAAATTAGCAATCATCATTTTAGACTTCTTCATATATGTACAAAGTTAGGAAAAGATTATATAAAAGTTCCTTTTTTAAATGTGACACGACTAGTGTAACAGTGCCACTTCCCACTACAGTGCTAGGGCTGACTGTGAATGGGGGATTCTGACCATTCTGGATTGCCACTGACACAACACTGTCGGTGAGCTGAAAATCAGGAAAAGAAATCATTGTATCACATAAAACGTACAGGGTGGCCCAGAAATAACGGAACGGGGCACTTCCCAAAGTAAAGTAACAAAATGAACATGTCCATCGGATAGGGTGTCCTTTCCAATGAACAACGATACCAAGAAAAGTAATTTTGGACGTGTAGTTTTTGTTTTAGGGTGCTTTGAGTGAGACCATGTTAGGTTCCTATTTTTGTCAATTTTTACCAAGTCAGTGCCTGATAAATGATACTTATTGCCCTACATACCATTGTACATGCGAATATTCCGCGCGCCATTGTTAGTGTGCATTCAGCTGTGTGCCGAGCGGTGCTGAGAGAATGGGCTTAATTGGTCACTAGTATGACGGGCAGTAAGTCTCATTTATCAGACACTGACTTGGTAAAAATCGACAAAAATAGGAACCTGACATGGTCTCACTCAAAGCGCCCTAAAACAAAAACTACACGTCCAAAATTACTTTTCTTGGTATCGTTGTTCATTGGAAAGGACACCCTATCCGATGGACATGTTCATTTTGTTACTTTATTTTGGGAAAAGCCCTGTTCCGTTATTTCTGGGCCACCCTGTATAACAAGTTTGGAGAGGGTAGCATTAAGATCAATGGCACTATGATAGAGGTTCTTTTGAACTGAAAAGGAGACATTTGTTAAAAGAGTTAGCAGCATGGTTTTAAAGTCTACTCTTGAAAGAGTTATACAAAAATATTAGTGAAAAAGAGCAAAGAAACTGGGATTCCTCCAGGATTTTCTTTGCTCTTTTTCATATATTTTTCATATTTCTGGTCAGTTTCTCTATACATGTATGTTTGAACAGAAATATTAGAATAACTTGCGTCAAACAACAGTGCACTTTAGCACAAAATGCTCAGATTGTAAAGTAATCATTGGTTTTACTACAGAACTAATATTTATAATCACTACTAGATTGTACCAACCAGGAAATATTAAGTTACTCATTTCCAAAAATGAAAAATACAAATAAAATCTTACATAATCTCCATCATTCAAGTTGATGACTATTGGTAGCTGAGAGTTGAATTGCGCAGACTCTGGTACAGACACCCTGTACGGACTACCCTCAAAAGAGGGCGGTTCATCGTTTGCCGGCGTGACGGTGACATTGAAGCTGACCTGGGCGGAGGATGCTCCTCCTGAACTAGTTTCCACAGCCTGCAGAAGGAGGGACCAATTAATACAAAATTATAATACATTCATATTTCTATAAAATTAATCATAAAAATTGTGCAAATTTTGTATAGCGCACGTTTTGTCCCTCAACAAACACAATGCTTGGGGAAAAAAGAAAGAACACACAAATATGCATCAGTAACTCTTAATTGACAAATAAATATGTTTTCAGAAAATATTCATAGGTCTCTACAAAGGATGTTGTGTTGAGTACCAGACTAGTGACGTCACATGTTTTTATTATAATATAAATGTAGTCACGGTTCTGAACAACTTGTCCTTTCATTCTGACCTGGGGGGTGTTTCACAGAGATCCTAAGTTGATCTTAGCACTAAGATGGTCTTAAATATTATGGAAAGCCATTAGTGTCTTGAAACAGTTTTATAAAAGTTATGTTGAAATGCATAAAATGTTGATTCAAATCATATATATTTTCTAATTATCAAAGAGATTTCATGAATTTTATGTGAAGATGATGAATCTCTTTGATAATTAGAAAATATATATGATATGAATCAACATTTTATGCATTTCAACATAACTTTTATAAAACTGTTTCAAGACACTAGTGGCTTTCCATAATATTTAAGACCATCTTAGTGCTAAGATCAACTTAGGATCTTTGTGAAACACCCCCCTGGGGTTAGTGGGTTGGCGCTGGCCGATTGGCTTCTTAGCAACCACTACATCACCTTTATAGTTTGATTTATGATTATTGAACTTAAGTATTACCCTCCAATATCATGTCAGACGACAGGACTTACCCTAACGATGAGAGGGAAGCGGGATGGTAGAGCCGGGTTGTCCCTGTCCATTCGGGTTGCTATGGTGATCTCCCCAGTCACTCGATTGATGGCGAAATAACCCAGGCTGTCATCTGTGATGGTGGGGAGTGTGGGGGAAAAGAGAAAGACATAAGTTATCCTGTAGACCTTTGTCTGCTGTGTTGAATGTTTCCCTAATTATGGAGATGTTTACGATTGAATGAAACTAAAATAAATCTGACAAGCATGTTAACTTTTTCATAACGTAAACATACATGTAGGCCTTTTTCTTCAAAACTATAACACATCATTTAGAGGAATATTACCATGATATTGGTAAATGATTGTAGAGGTCTTGTGGCACAATCGGATAGGCGCTTGACTGCAAAGAACGGGAGCTGGGTTTGAACCCAGATCGATCCCGCCATGTACATGTAGACTTTGAAGACGGGGAAATTGTACAGAAAAATAAATTATCCTTTTTCGTCTGCTGTGGTGCCAGTCTTAGAACTATAGGTGATATAGGAAAGACAAGATAATTTGTCACTCTACCCAGGACGACCCTTTTAGAGTTAAAAATATGAAAATACATTTAGCTAGAAAGAGGGATGTGACATAAAATACAGAAAAGTAATACCGATAGTTTACATTCTACTAGCTTCAACCAAGACTATTGTCTGTGGCCGTGGCGGCAGCAAAAAGGGGAGCAAGAATTAGGAATATGGGGTAATTTGTCATGTCCATGCAAGATCATCATTTAGGTATATATCAAATAAGTTACTTAGTTGCATTGAGATGAATGTGCAATCAGTCCAGTGAGGTCATGCATCAGTTACACATACTGTAGTGTACATACATATTACACTCTAGGACCAGACTATTGTCTATATATTGGCTGTTTATAGAACATAAAGGAAGACATACATGTAGGTTAATATGTACATTGTCTTTTAACATGTATGTTGACTATAGTGGCGGCCCTTTGGAAGAGGGATTTCAGAATATGACGGAATATATCATACATCATGTACATGTAGTACGTACAACCAAGGCTATTGTATGGGATGGTGTCTAGTCTAGCGACCAGTTGGAAATTATGAAAAATGAGGCACTTTATCAAGCCCCATATTATATTCAGCCCATTACAGAGAGGTGCCCCTGGAGTTCCACACATGTACGCATTTATAGCATGCAGAAGAAAGCATGCAAATTTTTTTACTGGGATTAAAGAAGAAAGCTCAAACAAGCAGCATTGTTCCCATGCCTATTACATAATATTTAATTGTTTAATCAAATTCCCCCTCAGATCATAAACAACAATCAGAAAGAAGAAAAAATCATACTGGGGTAAATGTTAAATAAATATAATTCTTAGTAAAAAAAAATTAAAAAAATTAAAAGTATTGTGAACAAATAAATAACAATGTGTTGATTAATTGCTAACGTTTCATTGTATTTTTCTTCTTCTTCTTCTTCCAATTTCATTACAGTCCTCTGGGTAGAGTATTGTCGTATTGCATGTTCTAGTTTTGATGTGCAGGGTTACTAGTCAATCGGGTTAACACACTACTCTTTTCGAGAAGTAGAGTAGGTTTTTACCATGCATGAGGTGCGACTGTCTCATACAACAGGCCCTCCATTTATCATCCTACCGAGGGACTAAGTGTTTTCAGTGAATCCTTTTCCTGCATAGGAAGCACGGGGGAGGCCGATAACACATGAGAAACTATACAAATACAAATAAATACAAATACTAGTACTTACCAAGTAGAAATTCATAGTTGATGTCGTTAGGGTTGACTGTGTCCGGATCAATAGCTGTAATAGTCTGGATAACTGTACCCTGTAGACAAAATTTGAAATAATAACTTTACTTAAGAGTAATGAAGGTTAAACATATTTGTGAGTATTGATTTCTTCATCCTGGAAATTACATGCAGTTGTGAGGTTTTCGCTTGGATATATGAATCCGGTTACAGTCCGTTATTCCGAAGGTTCAGTTATTCCGAAGGTTCGTTATTCCGAAGGTTCGTTATTCCGAGGTTCGTTATTCCGAAGGTTCGTTATTTCGTTCGGAATAATGCAACAAATGTTCGGATTAACGAACCCTCAGGTATACGAAATTTGCGTGTTCGGAATAACGAACCTTCAGAATAAAGAACCTTCGGAATAACGAACCCTCAGAATAACGAAGCGCACCCATGAATCCATGGGAGAGTAAACTTAATCAGGATATCTGCAATTATATCCCTTCTATGAATATTCATGAGTATTCTAGAAACGTGATTGGTCAATTGGGGCTCTCACAATAAAGATTATTTCCACTATAAATCTGAAATCGGGGAATATGTTTCACTATCTTTGCCGATAGCAGGAAAATAACGTTATAGATCATATTGCCCATAGAGATGCGTGTAATAACAGCTTCTCTGCGAGCGGAGGTCTTGTTTTAGCTTGCGAAAGATGCTCGACGAGATTTCCCAAAGAGTAATTTAAAACGAAATACAGAATATTTTCACCCGTGAATATCAACAAGTTCCAACAAATATTCCAGAGATGCATTTCATGTATAACATGGCGGTTTTCGAAGTAAACAATTTCGAAACTGGTGCACATTCTGCATCGTTGTCCTTCCATGGTCGTGACAGTAATTCAGTTCATTTTCATTTCATGGTATGTAATGTACGAATAGCTATTTTCCCATTCAATTACACACGTGTGTATGTAAAGTGGGTTGATTATTCACTTTGATGCGCGCGTTTTGCATTTGTGTGCGCATTAATTGTTAATGCGCGTAACCATGAATGGAAAGATAGCGCAATACGCGCTCTGTGCAGGACTATTGCGCTAAGGAGGCCAGTGTCACAAACAGAACATAGTGCAGTGATGGTTCTATGATCAATGGTTTGTTTTCCTTTTGTTTTCTTTAATACTTAAGTTTAATTGAAATCATTTATTTGTGCGATGATTATAATCATGCGAAGGATATAGAGCAAACAGAAGGGATATAAAACAAATATACCAACCTTTTAGTTCAAAAGTATAGTGGAAATTATATATCTTCGGAGGGACTGGCATAGTTACTATTTTTGTCCTCGGGGCTTCGCCCCTCGGAAAAAATAGTTCTATGCCAGTCCCTCCTCAGATATATAATTCCACTATACTTTCTCACAGCTTGGTATATTTGTATAATTTACAAACATCGACCATTACTCAAGCATGTCCTTAAAAGAAATGATGGACAAAGTGAAAATGTTCAATGGAAGACAGGTAATTGCTAATTCAAGTCATCACTAGTTTGTTACCATAACAGTACTCCCATAATCATATGATTTAAGTTTTATAACACTTAATCTTCATTGCATTCCACTGCCACTGGAGATGTTTCAAATAAAACACATCAAAGGGACATAAATATACTCTGGTCTAGAACCTTTAAAATAAATAGAATCTAACACTAACCCTATCCACTGGAGTTGTTTCTGATATGGACACATCCTAATAAGGGACATATATAAACTCTGGAATAAAACCATCAAAATAAATATAATTAATTTCTTACTATTGGAGTTGTTTCTGATATGGACACATCATAATAAATAAGGGACATAAACACTGGAATAGAACCATCAACATAAACATAATTCATTTCTTACAACTTGAGTTGTTTCTGATATGGACACATTGTACAGGACATTAATACACTATGTAATTCTCATCAGGTTTGAAGAATTTTAACAAATTATAATTAGTTAAGTCTTGTTTTTCTTGCTTACCACTGGAGTTGTTTCTGGTATAGACACATCATAAGGGAGGTTGGTAAACTGTGGTATGGTGTCTTGGACATCAAGCACATTGACCGTCAGGGTGGCCGTGCTGCTCAAGCTGTCGGCTCCTGTTGGGAAGTCCTATGAAAAGATAATAAGAACGTATTAAAAACATGACACAGAGCAACTAAATATACCTAAATATTTATGAACGGTCGTTATTCAACTCATTTAAACTCTATAAGAGGCAGTAATACAGATTTATTCATTACAAGGAGTTTCCCCACAATATCTACATTGTATAAACAGAGTTGAATGATAGAAGTGACTACTCTCTGGCATATACAGTCATGTACAGTATGTATATCAGAGCAAATACAAATTTTCTTTATAATCACTAAGGAACACTTTTGTTATGTTGTTAGACAGGGTGCAACTAAATCATAGTTTCTAATTTTTTTCTTACAAAACATAAACAGGAATTCCCCCAGGTTTAGATAAAACGTTGTATATTAACCAATTCAGGATTGCTCCTAAAATACTTTGGCTTTGGTCTATGAAAAATGCATCATATGCCAAAATCAATCTGTCTAGAACAGGTTAAAGCAGCAGCAAGTAAATTCCCCGAGTCATTGTCCAAACAAGTTAATACATGGGTAAAATAGGTAAGTAACAAAGTCACATGGACAACATGTAAGAGAGATAGAGAATTCACAGCAACCCAACACAATAAAACAATGTTAAAGGTGACATAGAAGCACTGCAAGGGACACAAATTATGCAAGATTTTTAAAATTAAACATATCAAATCATGTAATTTTTTCTTTTAAAAAGGTTTGTGCACAATAGATATATAAACAGGCCTAGGATGTGGAGCAAATCCATTTGCAATTTATGAAGTGTTCAGGTTTACTCAACATTTCTGTTTACAAATCAGGAGAAATTAGTCCACAAAGCAGTGCTGTCATACAAACCTCATCATCAAAAGGTAAAATATAATCCTGTTCCATAATGAAAGCAGTGTGATGATACAACACAAATGAAACATTGGTCAGAGTGAGTTTACAGCTGCAAGAATTATTCACACTATACCACTCTTCATTAAGGAATTGGTAATAGTTCACTCAAAATTTAAATTAAACAAATTCACTGTTGGCTTTCAGAATGATGATTCGAGTACATTCTAATAAATAAACATTATAGTTTGTTATGATACAATATATTATATTAAGTTTATTGTTTCCATATCACATTTTGTTGACAGATCAAAACAATATTAATAACAGCGTTTTGAATATTTTTTTTTTTGGGGGGGGGGAGGGGGGGTTGATCGCAGAATGAAAACAGTTTCCTTAATGAAACATAAACAGGACCCTTCCCTGATGAATGGGATTTGTTTTCACCCTCTCTATAGAGTAACACATGTGAATTTACATGTAGGTCTAGTGAGGAAAAATTGCACTCCCCATGACCTCCAAAAAGTCAATACTATCATAATAGGACAACATTTAAGGAGAGTGATACGGAAAGTACAGGTACATTGATGTACGCATCTCTTCAATTTGCACTTTTATGAAGATAAATAGCCCGCCCCAAATGTCCTCTCCTATGACACAAGGATTTAACCCATTCCCTGCCAGATTCAGATATTCCCATAGCCTTTGTACACAGCCCAGCGAGATCCCATAGGCAAGGGGTTAACTTAGCTCTATAACAGACAAACTGTTCATCCTTCAAACACACTCTTGTTGAAAAGGATGGCTTAAAAATAATATCTATATCATGTAAAGATAATACCTTCATGTAAGCATCTGCCCTTCGAAGGTTTTATCATAAAATTCTGATCCATAATGAAGGTTACACCTTCGCACAAATTCAGCTATACAAAATTGCTTAAACTAAGATCTATATATAGTAGCAAAAGAGTTGAACATCGATTAAGAATTCAACCCATCAAGAGAAAGGCTAACTTAATCCATACCAGACAAAAGTGGCACCTTCATAAACATGCACTCCTATAAAAGAAAGTCTTAATTCATCTAACACAGACAAAAGCTACACCTCTATTCAAAGTCTCCCTAATAAAAGGAAGGCTTAACCCATCTATAAAATACAATGGTGGCACCTTCAATAAGAAATGGAATAAAAGATTGGCACCTGCTTTCACATATTGCTTATCTCTTCAAAAGCAAGACCTTCTCTATTCTCATCTCCTCTGAATATCAATGAAAAGCCTGGTGCCTTACCATCTCAATGAATTACAATGGACCAAGGGTTCTAATAAAAGTGTTTCCTATAAATAAAGTTGCCTATTTGTGGGGAAGGGTTAGAAATCAATAGCGTTACAATGCATGAAGGTGAAAAGGGGGTTTGTAGTCCGTTTTGTAAAAGGGAGCTCATTTATTATTCTATTCAGTGACAAGTGTTGATAATACCGGTCTAATGAGCTTAAGGAAGAGGGATAGGCGAGGGGGAAGGGGGTGTAAACTGTCAACATAACAAGTAAAGTATATATTTGCACTCTGCTGGTCATGCACTTTTGTTACTATCAATCATGAATATGTTCTCCTCATCATCATCACCATATGATCATCATATAACTATCCCCATCAACATTGTCAGTCATTGTTATCATCATCATCACTGTATCACAATATTCTTCATCATCATCATCACAATCATCATCATCATCATCATCATCATCATTACCATCATCATCACCATCATCATCATCATTACCATCGTCGTCATCGTCATCATCATCACCATCATCACTATCATCATCATCACCATCATCATCATCATCACCATCATCACCATCATCATCATCATTATCATCATGTGTTACCTTAGCAACGATGGTGAGGATGTACTGTTGAACCTGCTCATAGTTGAGCGAGGTGGCTAGTCTCACATTGCCAAGGCTTTCAACCGAGAAGTAATCCGTAGGACTCTGCACAAATATAATGAAATGAATAAGAAATAATGATAATGTGTTTTAAAGTGCATGACATAATTATAGCCTAATTTAGCATGTCCATATGTGCGTATTGTATTATGATAAACTAGGTCTATCATGATGAGTAAAAGTAGGTCAAAAATGCTTTAATAGTATTTATTCTTAGTTAGGTTTAGGAGGGATATCCCATCTACTGGCAGGTTCGAATTCTGTAATGATTGAGCTACGTATTGTTCTTATTTTGAATGAATGAAAATGAATAAAGAACCAGAGACCTGCGAAAAAAGCTATACTGCTGCTCAACCATCGAGCCACAAAGACCCATATTCTTAGTTTATGAGCTAGGAAGCTCTTATAATGTATGAACCCATTCAGGACTGGTCCTCAATTACCCGGGCTAGGGTATATGTGACCTTGCACCACAAAACGACCGTTATGTCGCAGAAATAGTTTCTCTGTTATTAGCTGAAATAGTCAAATTTGGTTAAAAGTATGACATTCAGGATTTTTGTATTTCCAGAATGAAGGTATCCTAATCTACCTTCTATGAAATTTTGATCATCAGAAATCATGTTTAAGGATGTTTTTTCATTGAATAAATATTATCAGATAATCTTTGGCACTCATTTTCAGAGTGTTTGCCTTGTCTGAATATGACAAATTATATACCATTTTAAAGGTAATGAATTCTACTGTGATGTCATGTGAAAATCAGCATAATCATATTCCCAGACATATTGGTCGTTTTGTGGTGTAAGGTCACATAGAGTTTACATGCTACAGCAGAATCAATCAGTCCTGAATGGGTTAAGATGACAACACTTCCAATACTCTTATACTGCTTGAAAAGGTTTATCTATCATATTAAATATAGCCCAGCATTTTCTTAGAGGCTTGTTTGCATTAAGCGCTATATAAATTTGTCATATTATTATTATTATTCTTATTTTTCATTCTGTAAGTGTCATATCATGAAAGTGACATTACATGTCTTTCACTGCATGGGTTTACAGAGAGGTGCTACTACTAAGGGCCCAGTCACATATCACCGGATAGCGTAAACAGATGGCCGACGGAGAGTCAAATTTCCAATCCGTTCATCTCCAATCGTATGCATTTCTCGTCCGTTCCTTGTCAGGCAATGTATGTTGTTTCTATCCGGCGGAATGTTTTGTGCAGGAAGCAATGGAGACGACTTTCACCACCAGATAATTTGATTTTTGCAAATGTTCTATTCATTGGGTGATATGTGACCAGGCCTATAAGAATTATTGTTTACCGTGCCAGCAGCACTTGGGACGACCTGCTGGAGACTCGTTGACACGTATCCCGCATTGAGCGCATCAGGGTCGCTAGTTTCAATCATGAAGATTAACGTCCCGAATGTCGTATTCTCGAAAATGCTGACCTCATCTGGCAAGTTAGTGAAGCTCGGGGCGTTGTCGTTGACATCAGAAATTGCAAAACGGATTTGTTGCGTAACCTGGAAAGAGTGGGAGAAAATTGTTCACATATTTTACATGAAGATGTAAACCATGAATCTATATTTTTGTTCTTGACTTTACATATATTGAAGTTTATGAAGATTGAAAGATAATTAAACAAGATAAGTTTTAAATCATCTTTCAATCACCAGGCCCGTAGCCAGGGGGGTGCCGTGCGTACCCACCCTCCCAAATTCAGAAAGGTCCACTTTTACTGGTCTCGGGTCCACTTTTTACTGTCTTGAGTCCACTTTTTATCGGTCTGACCATCTAAACCAGTGGTCTCGGTCTCGGTCCCGTTTTTGTAAATTACGCACCCCCCCCCCCCCCTCTCGAAAAATAGCTGGCTACGGGCCTGATTGTCAAAAGTATACCTTGCTATGCAATCAGTTACCACATTTCAGAAACTCAAAGGGAACGGCTTAAAAATAAATAGCAGCATTGGAAATGTGCTAAACTAACCCATGAATGTTTCAAGAATTTTGTTTTAAAAGGCTTTGATGGTAATATTTTGACCTGAAATTTGTTACGAGCCAAAATATAAGCCAAAAGATCAAAAGATTTAATGTTTAGAAGGAAGAATTACATTTCAATTCCTCACCATTAGTTGTAAAATTTTAGACACAATATTTGATCTTACACTAACGCAGCTTGAACTAAAAATTTAAAAAGGATTTTATAGGAATATGTTTACACAAATTCTTTCCATGGGGGTGTTTCATAAAGATCCCAAGTCGAACTTAGCACAAAGACAGGCATACGATTTTGATAACAATAATTGATATTGTCTTTTATAAAAAAGAGACTTCAAATTATTGATACAAATTTTTGATGAAAGTTTCAAATATTTGCATTTGGGCTCTTGAATATGTTTAATTACGAAGCTACAAATTAAAAACCTCCCATAATTTTAAGTCCAACTAAGAGTTTGAGTTCGACTTGGGATCTTTGTGAATTAAACACCCCCCATGCATGTATTGCTCATGAACAGAAGGGCTACTTACACGATCGTTGATGTCATCAGTCACAAAGACAGAGAGGATCAAATTATTCCCAAGAGTCTGTTGGTAGAATAGGATTAAGGAAATGTTACAAGAAGAAGAATTATTGAAGAGGGTTTCGTGGGGAAATTCCCCCACTAGGGGGACTTTGAGGCTCAATGGTTGATTACTGGTCTAACAATACCAGGCATGTGAGTGAGGTAAGAAAAGAAAAGAGGAAAGTCGCGGCGTAATTCCACAAGTGTGCGGGAAGTGCACATTGCGAGCACAAAGTCCATTGCGGCTGGGGTCCAGGCCTTGACGTTTTTGTATTCTCGACCCATTTTTCATAATTCTTCCAAAATTACTAGGTAAGATTTGATCAGATTTACGTTTAAATGTTGTCTCTATACATTTAATAAAGTAAAGTTTAAAAAAAATAAAAATGTACATAAAAAAAAAACGCAGAATTCCGCGGAAACGCGGAAGTCTCACATGCCTGCAATACGGAGTGCTTGGGTTCGATTCCTGGCGAAGCATAGTTTGCTTTGCTAATTTTCATTTCTTTAATAAGAAGAAAGGGAAGAACAGATATAACAACAATACAAGTAATGATAATCGTTACACTGGTTTATAATCAATTATGAAATACTCATCATATTATATGGGAATATTGTAATTTCATTTTTCTTATGAAATAACTATATTATATGAAGTGAGATTATTTGCCCTCCAAAAGGCTTGGTAATAGCCCACAAAACAAACATTAAATTGCACATGATTCACAGGAAAAAGCAATTTGGGGACGACATGCAAAGACAAAAGGTAATGAGATTTTTTACAGTAGGTGCGTATTTTGTAACTATGATTTTAAAAGATTTGCAAGACTTCAAAGGAAAAAGGCCATGAAGAGGCAGGGGACATTTAACTATTTCTTTTTCCAATTTCAATTAAAAATCATATCTTATTCATTTAGAAGGGAATTGCTTCAGGCTTACCTCCCTGTCGACATTGATGGCATATATATTCCCCGTCAGTGGGTCGATTAGGAAGTTCTCATTCCACTTTTCATCTACAAAACCAAACTCAAGCTGATCTCCGTTTGGGTCGGATGCATCAAGTGTTCCAATAAGGATAGCTGAAAAAACAAAACAAATATCATGCGTACAAATACTGCTTATCATCAGATGCATTTTCCTCTCTTTAAAGGTGACCACCAGGCAAAGAACAACACATAATTATATGTTTTGGTACCGTTTTGTGATATCAAATAGATACCCAACATTTTGCAAAGGGTTGTGTAATTCATAAACAATGCAATTAATTACCACCAGTTACGGAACTAATATTATTTCATGGTCCTGTACGCGGCAAACATTTGCGAGTGCGCCAATTCTATTCATGCGTACGTTTGGAGATGATAGAATCCCGGACGATTCGTTCGCTACGGACAAAGGTAGTCTTCGTACATGCAAACCCATGAACGCACGCATGCTTTAGACGGGTGATGCGTTTTTCCAATTATTTTTTTTGTTTTTTTGGAAACTATTTTTCTGAACTTGTTGATGGAATGGACTACTAAAGATGTTATCTTTCATTTATAAGAATATTATTATTGGGTGTTGGTACCCTTTAAATAAACTGGGCTCCAAAAGATCGAAACTTATCACTTTTTCAGAGGGACGCTCACTAAAATCCATAGCATCAAATTGAATCATATTTAGACACAGATAAGCTATTATTCTCCTTATGAAGCATATCTTAAAAATTAAAAATTTGCTTTTGCAAAAAAAGAGAAAAATGCGATGGAATCACTACAGGTCAGTTTTAAAAAATCACAGAAACTGCTCGCTGCGAACCTCCACGAAAGGCCTTTCAATAGCTATTCATTCAACTTCAAAGCGGGTTATGTAACCACTAGACTGGCTATTGTCCGTACCGAGCTCTGTGCCCGGAAGGCGAGCAGTTTCTGTGATTTTTGAAAAATTACCTCTTGCGATTTCACCTTATTTTATTCTTTGTTGACTAAAGCAAACATAATTTTTTTTTAGATGAGCTTGCTAAGGGGTATTGTAGCTAATCTATACCCAATTATGATTAATTTGTATACTTTGGATTTTAATGTGTAACGCTCTGAAGAAGTGATAAGTTTCTTTTGGAACCCAGTTTATATTTTTTTCTGTTAAAAATGGATAGCCTGGTATTTGTTACATTGTTCAACATTTGTATACACTTGGTTTTAATCACCTTATTTTAAGTGGATTTCACACCCAATTATACGAGAATGTTGCTTATGACAGGTATCTTGGTATATGTTTCTCCTTTCCAATCCACATTAAAAATTACATTAACAATGTTTTATTTTATCATGATATATGTTTTAGATGTTTTATATTCATTGCAATGATTCATAATTTTTGTAACAATGTAGAATTGTGAACCCAAAACAATTGTCCATTTCGTTGGTCAAATTAACATGCATTGTGAAATCTCAAGTCTTTAATCTAATTGAAAACTAAATATTATTTCGACTTACTTGAGCTTTGTCCCTCAGTCAGTGGGAATGTTGGTCTATTATTGTAGTTGAACGATGGTGGCTCGTTTCCTCCACCTGAAGATAAAAAATGAAACAGTTAACAGGAGGGTGAAAATGATGAAATATTTGTGTAAATATGCAATAATAATAATAATACTTTTGATTTTAGTGCCTAATATGATTGATAATAATTTCTAACCACTTTACATTACTACCCAGGGGGGCAGGGGCGTAGACAACGGGGGGGATGAGGGGGATGCATCCCCTCCACCTCACAAGGTGGGGGGGATGACGTGTACAATCATCCCCCCCAGGTTTTAGGGAAGGATATATATTTTTCTGTATGTATCTGTATACGAGTGGGAAAGAAAACATTAGTTGTATGAGCTAAGACTTGTTAATTCTAACGTTATCAAAGTAATTTATACATCCATTTTCAATTTTCGCGCGCGAACAGATTATCTCAGTTTGTTGTGTAACTTGCGTATGGTCTTGGGTGAGTATTTTCTTCTGTATACCGGGCCACGTAGTTCCAGTGTAGGCTGGCATTGCTCTGGCTGCTTGTGTGATGTGCACCAAATTGCACCATTTCAAGTATATTATATAAATGCAAAATCTTCTCCGTGGGAGGGGGGGGGGGATACCCCCTCCCAAACCCTCCTTATTTGGCTCTGCCCCGCAATAGGCTAAGTTGTTAGATCATACATAATGTGGCATATGGTGATGTTGGAACTGTGTATGATGCTAAATATAAATACAATATTTGTGTTTGTGTTGGGGTGCATATTCATAAGTGTACATGTATGTTGTATAAAATGTAGTAAAAAATAGGTTTTCAACAACAAATTAAATTTTATTCTCAAAATATATATATCTTTTTCTTATTTGGAAGACAGGTTTGATTTGAAAATGTTTGACATAAAAAGGTAATTGAAAGGCATGGTGGAGTTATAACTAAACTGTATTAGTTTGTAATGTTATGGTGCAGGTTTTGGTTACTAAAATTCAGTTTGACCAAATCTGTACTCTAGCTCCCTTTATAGGTGACAGTCAAACAAGCAGTCAGTTTCTCTTTTGTCATTTTTAGTTTATAGATAGTTAATTCCTACATGCGCCAACATTCATGGCTTTTCAATGTAACAAATTCTTGCTATTCTACTGCGCCACCGTCCAAACGGATGTGCAGTCAGGCGTGGGTTATTCAGGTATGAAATTCGACACAATCGTTAACCGGTTCATTTATGGTCTTATGAGTTTGTTTTATGATCCATACAATGATCACAAATCCATACCAGTCGCACACTCCATTGGTTTTCTGCCACCGTGGGAAAAATAAGAAATGCAGAAAACTTGACTTCTATCCTGTATTTGATAACCATATCCCCTTTATTTACCTCGTTTTTTATGGATTTTTCTCTGTATTTACTTATTTTTCGTCATAAAGGGAAAGAGAAATTAAACAATAACTCTGTACCACTCTGTGCAAATGTTAATAACAAAAGAAGTCTAAAGTCTGAGTGTATACATACATCATAAAGTTGGACCTGTTCTTTGAGTGTACCAGTTAACAGGTGAAACAAAGAAAGTTAGCTTTAATAGAGCAACCTAAAATACTGTATGCTAACAATACAATTCTAGCAAAAACATGTATGACAGGAGCATAAATATAGATCTATGTACATTTATGTATATAATATCTTTAGATAACATGGTGAATTGCTCAATACAGTCTGTGGAATTCACTCCCTCCTATTCTTCTAAAACACCTGTAGAAAAACACTTCAAGCGATGTACAAAAAGATAATTGGTGCCATACAAGTGTTGTGGATCACCATCCATGTAACGGTTGATGGGTACAATATGTGACCTCACACCACAAAACGACCAATAAGTTGGGGAAAATGATTGTGCTAATTTTTACAAGACAGTAAAGTAGAAGTCAATACCTTTAAAATGGTATATAATTTGTCATATTTGAACTAAGCAAACCCTCTCAAAATGAGCAGCCAAGATTTGGAACAAGGCTGAATCAGTTTTAAAGTTAGGGAGAAAACGGGCCGTTTCAAAGATCGGCGTCCATTCAAGCACTGTAATCTCATCATATTTATTTGATTAAAAATCATATTTAAACGTGGTTTCTGACGCTCAAAATTTCACAAAAGGTAGATTATGATATCCTCATTCAGGAAATACCCAAATCCTGAATTTCATATTTTAAACAAAATTTGGCTATTTCAGCTAATAACAGAGAAACTATATCAGCGACATAACGGTCGTTTTGTGGTGTAAGGTCACATATGGTGTCATTTCAGTAAAAAGAACAAGCGTTATCAAATGATCTTACAGTATTTCAATAACGTTATTCAGAATTTTTCATTTAACCCCGTTGCTTATGGTAACCCGGTGGGTCATGTACAAAGTCTATGGGGATTTCAGAATCTCAAAGGGAACGGGTCAACACAATAGCCTGCAAGTATATAGTTAACCAAAAATTATCAAAAATGTATCATAATTGTTATTGTTGTCAAGTACATGTATACCCTTTAATAGGTACAAATTAACAGTGTTTGCATGAAATCAAATAAAATATAAAGCACATTTAAACAAAATTGACTTTAATACAGGATTGCCATACAATTATTATAATTGATTAGTGCTGAAGATTCATGTCTTTCTATTTATAAAATAAACTTAATTCAATTTTCATTTAATTTTGTTTTGTTTCATTTCATTTTTTTATTTTTATTTGCTTGACCTCAACTGCCCCTTTAGCCAATTAAGAACTGACCTCAAAATATCTGGGGGTCTTGCAGGGAAGGTATGTTATGATAAACCTAAATCATCCTGAACTATTTAAAGCTCAATAACAGTTTTGGGAAGGTTATCGAAAAGATCTATATTGGCCAAACTAATTCATCAATATTATTGAATTATTGAATAAGGCTTGTGCGGTAAAATCCACACCTAAGCATCGTTAAATGCAGAAATATCGGAAGAAATCCAATGGCCAACCGTGAAATGTATAAATCCAACGCCCGTTCGCACCTTTCCGCACCGCTAGCGCTGGGCTGGAGATATTGACAAGCCCCCATACAGGACTCCACATGGGGACCACGTGGTATTTTGCACGTAACGTATGCGCGATTCCGCGTTGGCAATATCTATTTGCGGCAAATCAGTTTTATAATTTTGCAAATATATCAATTAGTATTAGAATTATATTCGTTCACATGGTTGGTAATAAGAGCGTACATTTCATTTTTTTTGTATGTGGGGCATTTCCCACTACTGTCATTTAGCTTTAAAGGCTCATTATATAAGTAAAGTTCCTACTTGATGCATGCTCCTGTCAAATGTTCCTATATTTTTTCAAGGAGCACTAGCTAGGAGAGACTTTTGACATCTGTTTAAACAAGGGTAAATCACCCGGCCCGAACTCAATATAGCTCAGAAAAATAAGGATTTCAAACAAAATAGTATGTTTATCTCTGAATGTTATTCTAGGAGAAGAAAGACTTTTGACATCTATTTAAACAAAGTTAAATCACCCGGACTCAAAATAGTTCAGGAAGATGGGGATTCTAAAAAAAATAGTTCATTATCTCAACATTTCCCTATGAATATATTTTGTATAGCTGAGAAGAAATACTTTTGACTTGGTTTAAACAAGGGTGATCACCCTGAATCAAAACTGTTCAGAGAAACTTGGGACATCAACAAATAGTCTTTAATCTAGAATTGTCCTTAAAGGGATAGTTGAGTATTGGTCAAACTTAACTTTAGTAACCAAAACCTGCACCATTAAGGTACAAAGTAATAGTTATAACTTCACCATGCTCGAAAAGTATACACAATTACAAACGACTAAGTAAAACCCCTGTTATCTATTTTTTTTTAAATTTGGTTTTAGCCTTTTTTCATACACAATTGTGCATTTAATGTTTGTTAAAATAATGATTCAATAGAGATATCATCAACGACTTTTTAAAAACCTATTCTGATTTTTTTCAAAGTAGTCTTCGAGCATTTTTTGAAATTTTTCTAAAAAGTCTAAATATCGCCCGGTGATTGCCAGTGAAGAACATTTTGAATAAAAATATATATATGCATATTTCAGCCGTTTCTGAACCGATTTTGATCAAATAAAGTTTGTTCTATCATTAAAATTGTATGTTCTTTCGAATTGACAGTCAGTTTTTCATTATCTCACAAAAAAATATCGGGGGGCACTTCGGGAAATACCAATACTCAACACTACCTTTAAATGTTTTTTTAAAGGAGAAAGAAGACTTTTGCACCTGTTTATAGAAGGTTAAATCACCGGGAATCGACCAGAGAAATCTGATTTTCCAGAAATAGTCTGCTATCTACAAAATGTCCTTAAACTTTTTTAAATAGATGAAAGACTTTTGACTTGGTTTAAACAAGAGTAAATCACCTCAACTCAGAATAGTTTTGAAAAATTGAGATTTAAAAAAAGTAGTATGTTTTCTCAAAATTCCTCATTAATGTTATTTCTAGAAGAATAACTTTTGACATTTGTTTAAACAGGGTTAATCACCCCAAAATTAGTTTTCCAAAAATAGGTATATTGCGGTTTTAAAAAAAAACTATTGTAATTTAAAATTACCTCTATTTTTTAAAGGAGAATAGAAATTTAAGACATATTTTCTAACAAAGGAAAATATGTGTCACTAAATAATGTTCATAAAAAATAAGCATAAATATGCAGTCACAAAAAAACAATTTGTTACAAATGCATATCATTATCATTAACAATTGAGTGAAAAGGATTTGTTTCTATTTGGAGTCCAAGTAAAGAAAATACACAGGATCAACAACAGAGAAGAGAAAAGGAACAAATGCCAAATTTAAACTATTATGGGCTGAGTACAATCACAATTGAAAATATCTACTACGATGTACTGGATTATTTACTACATTGTGTGTATAATTTGGTCAAAATATGGAAATTAAATCAATCAAATAAAATAAAAAAAGATGTCAAACAGGACAACATAAAAAGAACGCTGGAATCCAAAACATTGAATGTCATGGGAAAAAGAAATTTTGTCCATTACAAAAAATGTAGAAACCTTTGTAATGGCAGAAAGACGTCAATGTCGCGGCGACGGAAAACAAAGGGCCATTGGAGTTATAAGACCCTAAATGTCAAAGAAATGGAGATTCCAATGTCACTGCCAACAATGGACAACAAAATGCCATTTGGGTTTTAAAATCAGAAACGTCAAACCTGAGCCCGTGGCATCAGTCAAGGGGGATTGTTGTGGCTTTAGGGACAGTGAAAAATGAGACTAACAAGCAGGGAAAAGGAGAACGATTTTCCGCAAACCGCAAATTGGCAAAAGCCGCATAATTCAATACCCAGTCACCTTGATGTTGTGGGAGATTGGTGTTTGTGTAGGGACCTATCTGACAGGTAGAATTGCATTGTGGTCTGAATTGATGTACATACAGGTAGAAAATGGAAATTCTTTGTCAAATTTGACATTTATTGAATTACATTATTTTTCTTTAAATTGTCAAAAGTACTAAAAATGTAATCAATATACCATGGGACTTTTGGTTTCGAGGCCTTTGCATACTGCCAAAGTCAAACTTTAAATGGGAGATAAAATTAAAATAAGACATTTTAGGATATATTATGCTAAATAAACAATGTTTTGGGGTTCCATCTTGGCAAACTTTTGGCCGAAAACACGTCTTCACTTAAATCACTTTTTGAAGTTGTGTTTACACAACAATCTGAGCTGGATTACAACACAATTCACACTGGTGGCTTCAAGTGGACTGTCAACACTACCAAAGTCAAACGCTAAATAAGATATAACATTAAAATAAGACATCTAAGGATAGACCAAGCAATAAACAATGCTTTGGGGGTTCTTCTTGGCAAATTTTTATCAGAAAACAACCCTTCACTTAATTCACTTTTTGAAGTTGTGTTTACACAACCGTTTGAGCTGGATTACACCACAATTCACACTGGTGGCTTCAAGTGTCCTGTCAACACTACCAAATTCAAACGTTAAATAAGATAAAACACTATAGGAATAGACTATGAAATATACACTGTTTTGGGGCTCCTTCTTGGCAAACTTTTGGCAGAAAACGCCTCTTCACTAATCCACTTTCTGGAGCTGCGTTTACCCAACAGCCTTGAGTAGGATTACAACACAATTCACACTGGTAATTTCAAGTGCACTGTCCACACTACCAAAGTCAAATGTTATATAGAAACGTTAAGCACAGTGCCACAACTTCGTAAGTCAAATAACGGTATGCCTACAAAATACTGTAGGCAGACTTTCCATGCATGTACACAAAGTTACAAGTTAAATACAGTTTGCCTGCATCATTAAATGCCATGAGTGACATTTGCTGTCTTTATTTTCAATCTTTAAAATGAAAGGAAGATATGGGCATTTATAAGCATCACCTGGGAGGAGAAATAGGGAGAAAAAAATGCAAATATTCTTTTACAATTCTTAAAAGCCAGGGGAAAAAGTAACAAATATTTGATAATATTACCCATTCCCAAATAAATGTTGAGACCATTTCCTTTTGAGTAACTGAAATATATAACTGTCCATGGTGGTGAACAGCCAACATATCTATTCCTAATCCATCCTAATACTGATTCTCAACTAGGAAGGAAGCTATAATCCCACTTTCTCGTGAACCCCGCTGAATATAAATGAGATGTTATGAAGGTCTGAAGAGGATGACCTTGTTCTTATTATAACCAATGTTGGAAGTTAGCACAGGCCTACTGGCCCAGAGCCATCAACAAATAGCTTCAGGCCATCACATTTCATTGATCCTCAATTCCACTGGCCCAAATGAGCAACCAAATGACATCATTTCTATTTTTTTTTCATTGTTTAGGACAATTAAATTCAGGTTTGGGGCGAGTAGAATGTGGAAACCTTGCTCATTACTTGCCCACCTGGACCGCAGGGCAAATAGTAAAATTCTAACATACATGTACGCCAATGAAAACTGGTCCAATGAAGATATTCTACTCCACTGATTGTCACTAGGAGGTTAAATGGACATTGGTGTTGTGGAGAAAGTGGGTTTTTATTTGTATGGATTCTCATTGCACAACATGCTCACTATTTCATTCAATGTGTACTATTGTGTTTTAGAGACCCTATAGTGGAAGTATTGTGCCACAAAAATTTTATATGGCTACCCAAAATGTTAACTACATAATATAAGGACTGTAAGTTAGAACCACCAATCTTCATGTTAAAGGTCCTGGGGGATAATTTGCCTATCCACTACCATGTGATTGAAGCCCAAAATAATCAGTATCTCTTTAAGCTAGGTAATATTGGTCAGCCTATCCCCATTTTCTCATTTAGAAAATTAATTTTGAAGGCTCGGCAATAATCTCTATGTTGACGTTCTTCAAACTCTGTGGATCAAACTGTCGGGGCATAAACCCCAGCCCACAAACTGTCTTGTATAGTTCATATGAAATGCAAAGAACACTATATTTTAATCAAACTAATTGGATGTAATCCATTTGGGAAATTAAATCCAATTACCAGCTCTAACCCCACCTACACATGATTTTCTTTCCATAAAATGGTTTATTTCACCCCTAATGTAATTTGAGATTACTTAAGTGAAAAAAGGTCTCTTTAGACACCTCGGTGGCCAATGATTAATTTCATCCAATTGATATTTTAAAAGCCCTCCAGGTTTTTCCACTTGTTAATCACATTATCTGTATAAATATGACTGTAATATTATATTCTTAGAAGAAAAAAAAAACATTGACAGCCTAACTTGGATACGTTCATCATTCTACTTCACATGAAGAGGTTTCAGCTGAAGATAAATTTTGCTAGTGGAGTTTTTTTTTTCTTTATTCTTTCATTTGGCCAGTATTCTACTTCTCCTTAATTTGTATGTTAACTTAGTCTGTTGTGCCTACAAAAGGCTGAGCACCACACATACACTTCTTAACAAATGTCTTAAAATAAAAGGGGCTTTACACCTCCATGCTCAAATATAAATGTACTATGTGTTTGTGTATGTGTGCATAATGAATATGTGTGTATGAGCGAGAATTTAGTTGTACCAAGGAGGTAGGAAGCTTCCTAATACCTCCTTGGTTGTACAATCTAATAAGTCAGTAGGGATCAACTCTCTTTTTAAAATGTTCCTATATACATTTGACTTTTTACCTAAATCCACAAAGTTTTCAATATTCATGAATACAGTTTCAAAGTGGTAATAATAATAATAATAATATACTCGATTTATATAGCGCCTAATATGATTGATAACCCCTTTTAGTTCCTATTAACCCCTTGACTACGGGAACCTGGTGGGTTGTGTACAAAGTCTATGGGGATTTCACAAACTCAAAGGAAACGGGTTAACACTTCACTTCCCCATTTTACTAAAACTCACAAATTTAGTATGCATATACTTGTGCATGTATGTGCACACATTTTCAAAGCAGTTACCCTTTCAGAATACATTCGGTGCAATTTTACTTACAAAGCTCCCTTCTCACTAACACCCACCACAATCTCAGCTACCCTAAGCCAATTTGCGGAGCTAAGGAGGGCGTTTAATGTGCAAACAAGGCACAGGGCTCACACTCAGCAAACAAGGGAAAATGTAGGATAGAACGTGACCAAGTTAGCTTCAATCCTGTGTTTACACTTTGCAAGTTACACACCTATATGTGTGATAAGTAAGTGGTAGGCATTTCTTAAATATTTTCTTCCCTTGTACCTTTTCACTTATTAGTCCAAAGCTATATTTATGCTAATTTGTAACAATCTACTATATCACTATTTTCATTGTGTATACATGCACATATTGTTCAAATAACTACATGTATGATGAGTAAGGTGGCTTTCTAATGTTATAAGGTAGCTGTCTAATGCCAACTTTACTTTGTTTACAGTACACTCCGCAAATAAGCGAAAAGGGGATAGAACATGACCAAGTCCAAGGTATGATCAATCCTATGTTTACACTTTGAAAGTTACCCACCTATATTATGTGTGATGAGTAAGTGGTAAGACTTTCTTGGCACTTGTTTCTTTCCTTTTGCACTTTTTCATAGATAAGTCCACATAAGTCGGACCTGGCTTTAAAGACCAGTTAAAGGATACAGAAAAGGTCTTTACTGAGATTTGCAGGTGGTCTACGTTGTTTACGTGTGAACTACATGTAGATTCAAGGGAGCCAAGAAAAGTGGTCTCTATAAACATGTGGTCTTTATCTACAGATGGTCTCTATAGACATGTTTGTTTCAAGGGAGTCAAGAATAGTGGTCGCTATATACAGGTGGTTGCTAGAGCAGGGCCCCGTTGCAGAAAGAGATACAATCGATTGTAAGTTACGATTGATCGTAAGTCAGAAAATGTTCGCGTTTCAACCAATCAGATTTGCGCATCTAGAACACGTGATCTGACTTACGATTAATTGCAACTTACAATCGATTGTATCTCTTTCTGCAACGGGGCCCAGGTTTGATTACAAGTAGTAATATTGAAGTTTTGTTGGATTCACCTGACTACTAGTGTACACACTATGCTTGACCTCCTTTTTATTCAGTACCATGCATTCTTCCATGACGCTTCAATGTATTTTCTTTTATTCCTTACATTACAGACATTTTCAGAATTTCAGTCAACCCATGTTATCTACCTAAAAATCACAAAATCCTAACCATGACATAACCTTGAGTTAAAACTTGAATACCACTGTGAGATAACAATTATGGCCCATTTTTTCAGGCAAAGTTTGTTTGCCTACAAGTAGTACCATTCCACACTTGTCCATGACAAAGACCCTCAAATCAAAACAAAAAAATATAAGGCCGTCTTATCAATAATGACCTTAAAAGGACCATCTTATGATCCACTATACATGTAGCTGATCTCTCTAGTTAATATTGGTCAATTTATTCTTATATACTTAATATAGCTTTTTAGGCATTGTTAACAATGTCAGAGAACAAATTGTAGACTTGACAAAATTGTGCCTGAAAATAGTATGTCTATTTATCTGACCTTGTAATCAAAGTCTTGGCAAAAATACAAATATTAAAATATCTTACATTTTATATTTGATCGTTTCATGAAATACAATCCATCTTAGCCCAAAAAAAATATGTTTGCCTTCACATTTTCAGAGACTATTTTGCAAACACAGACAATTTTGAAAATTAAAACTGATTACTTAGTCATCCAACTGTTTTTTCCATGTAAAAGGAATTTACCAGGTACCTTTATATTTGTATTCAGTATATATACAGTCAAACCTGTCTATAGTGGCCACCCAAGGGAGACAAGAAATGTGGCCACTGTAGACAGGTGACCTCTATAGACAGGTTCAATTATTTTTTTCTCTGCAAGGGATCACTTTGAGTGGCCACTATAGGCAGGTTGGCTGCTATAGACAGGTGGCCGCTACGACAGGTTTGACTGTATATCTTCTCAAAAAGAAACATAATAAATCATGACTTGGAATTGTTATGTATCCTTTTTCAAAAATTTTCTATGAAAAGATCTTGTCAGACACTATTTTGCAAAAATAGACAATTTTTAAAATGATATCTAATTAATCATCCAACTGTTTTTTTCCATGTGAAAGGACTTAACCAGGTACCTTTATATTTGTATACGGTATAATAATAAATCATGACTTGAAATGTTTCCCAGCGACTGTTTTATGTATCCTCTTTCAAATCTTTTCTATGAAAAGATCTTGTCAGATACCTGAATGTATTTATACACGTCTGACATGTTTATGCAATTTATAAATATTAGTCATCAAGTCATCAATTTTATTAGCTCTAGAAATAGCACATGTTCGATGATGAATAGGGGAATTGGCAAAAGGTTGCACTTCATTTATAAGTAAGAGAGATGAGTTTCAGCAGTCAATTCCCAACCAAAAGTACAGAAAATAGTTTTCCAGGAGGTTTCACAACTTGCAACTCATCGACTATAACATCATGTGTTCATGTATCTTCAGAAGAAGACTAAAGGCTAGGAATATATAAGGGTTATATGGTTATGTTCCTAAACAGCATTATACCTAGTCTGCTTCCGAAGAACCATGAATAACTGTTATATGAGTATACATTAAAATATATAATAAATTGTGGATTAATGTATTTTAGGAAACAAACATTTCTATGTTGTTAGTCAAATGGATTGCTAAAGCTGATCAATACATTACGTATTACATATTGTGTGCTATTTCCCTTTAACTGCTTTGAGAACCAATGGTGCAAAATAGACGAACACTAAATTGTGGATTTATTTAGAACTGTGATACACATGGTTTGGTCACAGAGTTAAACAGATTTTATTGTAAAGTTATGCTCAATAGGCACTAATTGAATCCTGAATGTATGTAATTGGAATGAAATGAATAGAAAGCAAACATAATGGTTGGCTGAACGCAATATAATGATGCATTGAAACGGCACATGATTTCACTATTGTTGAAGAAGTGCAGAAATAGGGCACATTTTAAAAGGACTCTAAATGCTTTTTAGACTGGTTCCATCTATCAAAAAAGCATTGTACAATACAGTGCAGTGTACAATGTACAATAATAATACAAAATTGTACATGTATGTAATTATACCGATAGATTATGGCTATGAAACAAGTTACCGAATATAAAGAGGGAATTATGTCAAATTATGTCAAAATAATGTTTCTTACACAAAAGCATCATAACAGGTGCTTGAGGCAGCTACTATATAAAGCATGGTTTAACAATAGAATCACATACTTGCAGTAATTACTCGGAATTAAAGAAATACAAAGTTGTCTGAAACATAATAACTCTTTGCTATCTGTAGCCATCGGAAATGTATTTCTTCATTAATTTTCCAAAAATGGATTACAGATAATATTGGTGGTTCAGAAATGAGTTTGTAAAGTAATGAATAAGGACAATAGGAAAAGTTTCACACAAAGCATTATGACACTGGAAACCGTTTGAAAGGGTGTTGCCCATGCAAGATCTATCAACCGTCTCAGATGAAAAGTTTCTGAAGCTTCAATTTGTAGTTCAGAGTTGCCTATCCAAGTAGTTTAAATAATAATTTCATATTGCTGTTAGAATTGAATTTATCACAAAAGAAAAAGTGTGAAAAAGTCCTGAGGGTGTTGGTGTTACGTTTCAATTGCCATATATATCTTTATTCGCAAGTGTTTCAAAAATATTTTAGTCCATACAATTAAGAAAGACTACTTCTTTTTCTGCAACTATGCTTTAGGTCTTTGATATGAATTTCAAAGGTCCCTTTTTTTGAAAAAAATGTGAAAATAATTTGTGTTGAAAACTGATACTGCAATACAAATGATATGCAGAGGATTTTTATCAAATATTTGTTTATCCCCAATATCATCACATCTTTTCAACGTGTGAATTAAGAAATATATGCTTCCGTAATACACTTACACAATCTCAAATAACCATGAAGGTCTTTGCATGAATGTCTTGAAAATACTTCAATGAAAAATACTTTCTATTACCATTTTTAAGATTAAACATCAATACCTTTGCATATTATACATATGTTATTGATCTACTTAAGATAATGAAGTAGCAGGGTTTTTTAAGTACATCCCCATTATTATGAGTGAATGAATCGTAAAGAAACCAAATCTTCTTTGTTGTAAATTAAACCACAAAGTAGATTGATTTATTAGTACTTTAATTCAATAAATATAAGATATGACGATTTAATAAGTATGCATTCTGGATCATTTTTATCTAATCCCAGTATAGCGTCAAAAGACGGAACGTGCGCTATATAAGTAGCCACCATTATTATTATTATTATTTATAGCTTTGCAGCTGCTTCGAGTGATTACCTCATCAGGTATCAAGTATCACTGGATAAGAAGAAAAAAATAGCTTGGCAGATTAACAAAATGTTTTTAAAAGATATGCATTCTTATTTGCACGCAACTGCACGCATATGCATGCATTTGCACGCTATAATCATAATCTATTTTGCTGCACACAAGTTTCCTACAGCATAGATCCATCACATAATCTTTCTTACCTTGAGAACAAAAAATAAGAAAGAACTTGCAAAACCGATCTATTCAAAGGTTGCACTTTATGCTTGCTACAAAAAAAAGTAACACTTTATCAAAGGCAGCCTCGGAGGATTTACAAAATGGCGCTTCACAAATACTAAATGCCCTGGTATGCCAATCATAATGGCGTCCCACAGGGCTGGAAGGACACACAGTTGAGTTAACACATTCAGTCAACCGGGCACAGAAATGTGTACAGAGTCAATGGTCTTCCCACAACTTGGTACTGGACGGATTTCAGGTACTGTAATGCTCTTAAGAAAAGTCCTCCAATAGAGAGCTAAAATTTCATGCATGATTTGTGGAAAATATAAAATGGAAACAACTTCAAACTACACACAACAAAAACTTGTAAACGCACACAACAGATTTAAGGCGTAATCCATGTGAGCAACACAATCATTGGGAAACATGTGTATAGCTGATTTGTTGGTTTATTCATATACCATGCATTTCTTTTGCAAAGTGTACTTTTATTGTGCGCTTTCTTATAGCAATCTGGGATGTTTTTACTCATAATATACAAAACAGTAAACAAAAGGAAATATATTGTGTTTTGTTACATTTGCGATGCACTTCTTTTGAAGAAAACAAAAATGATTGGAAAATTGTCAGCTGGATATGAACAACAAAGCATTATTTTATTTCAATATCCCATTCAAATGTTGCTCCTCCACGTTTTCTCACGAGTAATATGTGGTCATTTTAAAGTTTCCTTTGACTAAATGGATGTTTAGTTAAACAAAATCTTTAAAAAGCTTTGAACATATACTTCCAAGTGCAAAATGCAAAGCTTAAAATTGTTTTCCTTCAAAGCATTTTTCGATATCTTGTTTCACTTTTAACTTTTAAAAAGTTTCTCTTCCTTTTAAAATATTTCATTATTTCTTTCTTTTTCACTTTCAAAATGTTCAAGATCCAAGAACATACCATGTATATATATTAAATGTGATTGTTAATTCCTCCTAAATGCCCACAAGCCATCATTTGTTATTCTATAAACATTTAATTAACTGTCAAAATATAAGACCTAGCCACCACCAATACAATGAAATAGAATACTACACATTCTGAAGAAATTCAATTTTCTTTTTTGACACCATTATTCTTTATCAATCAGTGAACTTTTTTTCTTTTTGGGGAATTATTAACTTACATTGTGTAGGTTTTTCTGCTAACTCTACTGTATAACCACATAATTTACTTTACAATGGTGTTTGTTCCAATTAAATGAAATATATACAAACAAGGATACAAATATTTAATTTTTCTTTCTCTCTTTGACTTTAAATTCCTATTATCCTTCATATGACATTCAAGTCCAAATATCCTTCAAATATCAATAGTTAATTTTATTTTCCCCCCGACCGTCTGATCTGATAATACTTTAATTTAGATCACTTTATTCCGATAGTCTTAGATTTCACTTAATCCGTGCTTGAATAAACAGTTTTGAAACTGATCCATGTCCCAATATCCGCCAGTAAATAGACGCTATCCCATTTCAGCGAAAGCAATTTCAAATTTCTTGTGAAGTATTTTAAACTCTCATTACAGCACAATACTTTTTTTCCTCGATATATCAACCTTGACCCCTTCTCTCTCTTTGCAGCCGTAATTTCTAAATCACGGAAAATACACCTTTTTCTTGAAATTGATCGAGGGCATTCAATTTCCGAGACATGATTGATGAAGAAATGAAATGCAGCGCTCATTGTTGGAGTTTCAGAGTATAACAGTTTGTAACATTGTCTTGCAATAGAAGGGACGTGGGTTTAATTCCAAAACCCAGCAGATGTGTTATTCATTTGGCAAGACTCTTGTTTAGGCGAATATTTCTAAATTATGATACCATTTCGCATTTTAATCACAACAAATGTAACAGTATCAAATTTTCTATAGCTCAGTCGGTAAGAGCACCGGTCTAGCAATCCGGAGGTCTCAGGTTGGAATCCCGTTGGAATCCCATTTTCTTTGTTTTTTTTCAATCACATTATATATTTCTGGTCAGTTTCTCTATATGTTTGAATTAGTATAAAATATCAGTAAAATAGGCTTCTATTATTCAAAATATCAGGAGACAGTGGCATAGCCAGGAATTGTCCAGGGGGGGGGGGGCTCCAACCCGCAAGCATGTAAGTGCGAGCCACTTCGGGCGGGGTCCAGGGGGCTGACCCCTAAAACGTTTTTGGATTTATAGCTGTTCAATGCCCTAAAATCAAAACTACTAGCTAGTAAGCAAGCAACAAAACAAAAACAAAACTATCACAATATTGTTTTCCTACACCCTTGGTTTATTTGCTGGTCTTTAAATTCCACACCTTCTCTTGCAAAGCAGACATGTAGTAAACTATTGTCTGATTGAACTTTCTAGTCGGTGCCAATGGTATTAAACTATTTATTCAAAATCTATCCCCATCTACCCTTCTCAGTCCATTTGTATTTCTGCCCGCCCCACCCCCACACAAACAAATTAAACAAAACAAAAATTCCCACTTTTTTTCCCACACCCTTGGTATATTTTTCAGGTCTTTAACTTCAACACCTTCTATTCAAAAGCAGGTCTCTTTTGCTTTGGTGAATTATTGTCTAATGGAATTTTCCAGTCAGTGCCAATGCTATAAACTATATTTGCATACAATGTAATCTACCCTTCTTCGTCTTTTTGTCTTTCCCTCCAACTTGTCTCTCACACATTTTTCTTTCCTCTCCCTTGGTTTATATTCCGGTCTTTAACTTCAACACCTTCTCTTCAAAAGCTGTTTTCTATTGTAAAAGTAAATAAATGCCTAACTAAAATTTCTAGTCTGTGCCATTGCTATACAACTAACACATAAAACATATCTATGCACCTCATCCAATCTTCTTTGTCTTCTAACCGTACAATTTTATCCCACGCTTTCCACTCCCGTGGTATATTTTTCGGGTGTTTAACTTCAACACCTTCCCTTCAAAAGCTGTTCTCTATTGTACCAGCAGGGGGGGGGCAGGATTCTAACACCTAATTCCGAACACTTCAAACCCATCGAAACAGGACAGCAAATCATCAAAGCAAATACTAAAACATAAGACCACTAGAAAGATAGATACAGCCCTTTCTTCATATCATCTGGGTAAATACATGAATGGCAAATAATATGCCTCTAGATAGTGCCTTTACCAAGACATGTCCTTTACAAAAGCATTTATAACAGAGTAGGTATGTATATTTTTTAACGAAAGATTTGTATAAATCCAAACACTTCAATCCCATCATCACAGAATAGCAAATCACTGAAGCAAATAATAAAACATAAGGCCAATAGACAGATAGATACAACTCTTTCTCCCTATCATCTGAGTAAATACAGGCTGGCAAATAATATGCCTCTAGATAGTGCCTTTGCTAACCCATGTCCTTAACAAATGCATTTACAGAGTATGCATGTATATTTTACGAAACACTTGTAAAAATCCAAACACTTCAAACACATCAACACTGGGCAGCAAACCATCGAAGCAAATAATAAAACTTAATATCAATAGACTAGATAGAAACATTTTTCCTTATCACCTGGGTAAATACATGTATGGCATAATGTTGGGAGGAGAGGCACAGGGGTATGTGCCCCCAAATAATTGAATACAAACATAAGACAAAATTATGTACAAAATAAGGAAATGCACTCCATCCAAACAATTATTTGCCTAATGTGTGCCCCCCCCCCCCCCCCCCAATCAGTGGGACAATGCTATGCCACCAACAAAAGCATGACACATAATAATGCCCCTAGATGTAATACCCCCTAGCCCTATCTTAAACATCTCCCTTGCAAACATGTGACAGATACGGCATAGGTTTTATGAAAGATCTATACAAACTCCAGACACTTGAATCTCATTAATCCCAGACGAATAACTCATCAAAACAAATAATGAAACATAATGGCCACTAGATAGACAAGGTTCCTCTTAACAACCTCAGACACAACACATCACAGCATGCAGATTGCATTTTAATCTTTCTACCATAGATTTGTTGTTACAAATATCCTAACACATCCTAACCCTACAAGAGTTGTAGAAGTATGTAATCATCAAAACAGATACAAGGCAACATAACGATATTACTCTCTCCCCATATCTCATTTGCAAATACTCTACAGAATACAAATATTCTTTTCACCATCCCTCTGATATAAATCACCCTTCCTGAATGATTGTTCCAGTGAAAAAAATCCATGGGGGCTTGGGGCAAATTCGCCCCCGTAATGCCAAAAAGAGCCCCCCGAAAGTCATAAAAGAGCCCCCGAAAATTTGCATAGAGTTCAATGCAAAACAAATCTCAAGAGTGTTATTTTCATGCATGCATGCTTAAAAAGTAGCCCCCGAAAAATGAATTCAATTTTTTCCCATGGGATCGGGCAAATTAAAAACATTATTGTAAAACACAATAATTGCCAACATGTCATCGACTTACAACCACATAAACACTTAGAAGGGCTTATAAATGTGGAAATTATAGACCAATCAGATAAACATGCGATGTGAAAAAAAAAATTATGGATTTTAGTCGGCGTCAATCATCATGCACTCTACAGCTAATAACTGTAATATTAAGATCTAATAGGTGCACATGTTTCATTTTTGTGCAGGCAGAATAAATGTCCAGTATATTCTTCTATATATTTTATTTTTAAGTAGTTGACAATTGTGCAAGAAACCTAGAAGGCATTTTAAATCTATTAACAATCTTCTTTATAATGTGTTATATTGGCAGAAAACATTGATAACCTTATTACAAAATGCTTTATTTTCTTATTTCTTAGGTAGGGAAAATAATTCCTGATAAAATCTCTATAATAAGTCACTAAACTTTAACAAAGCTATGGAATCCATACTCACAACATAAACAACTCTAAATATTTTCTATTTTACACCTATAAAAACAAACCCATATAACCTATTGAAAAGGTGAATGAAAATCTTTACTAAACCATTTATAATACAATAAATGCCAAGATCTAATCTACAAAACTCACACGTCTATATCAATGAGTTTGGCTCTATATATAGGTTACTTGATTTCTTGATTTCAATCACCCTTATTTGATGTTTTGTAAAGAAATTGATAAGGGTATTTTCAAAACATTGACCTCACGAACGAAAAGCTTGCTGGTGTCATGAAAGAAAGAAAGACATGCTGCTCCAAGTGGAAATTTAATTTTTTATCTAAAATCATGTGTTGATATCTCACAATACAAAAATAATTTCCCCCATAATCAAATTAGTGATCCACTTAACTTTTCAACTGAAATCATCTTTGAGCTGTCACATTTCTCTTGTACCTTACTGTTAGGCTTAAGATAACAGAAGAACAAAGAGGCTTTTGATTTGTTCATCATTCAGAATAATATTTCAATGATATTGGTGTGTGAGTTAAGTCTCTTATATGGTTTTGATAAATCTTTTGAAGATAACATATCACGTTTAATAAGTACATTTGGTATGCAGCTTTAGACCCTTGAGGTACATGTACGGAATGTACATCCTGTGGCTACGGTGCTGTAAAATGCAAGGTAAGGCCAGATTATTACAGAATATGGGAGAAAAGTAGAATGTATCATTGAGCCATTCTTTATGCAGAAGATTTTTCCTTGGATTATCTCTCTACATAATAAACATGAAAGAATATCTGCTGATCAATCTTATGACCTATTGATGAAATATACAATATCCAAGACATATATCTATGGGAACATTGTGAATACCATTTCTTTCATGCAAGTGATCTCTAGTGCACATTTAAAATTGTATTAAATCTTGCATTTCATACAGTGTACAAACTGTACTGAATGGTCATTAGATGTATTTTAAATTAGATAATCAATATCTCTGGTAGAGTCAGAATTGGGCTAGTACAATTGAATAGTACATGTAATCTTAATAGCCATTTCCTGCGACTACTTTCAATGCACAAGAAAGCGAGAATGCAGTCATGTTATCTGCACAGTCTATTCTTTTGAAGAGAAAGAGTCAATAGGAGGAACAGATCCATACATAGACGTGACTATTTGCAATTGAAGAGGGAACAATGTGTGGAGATGACAGGTGATGTGTTACCTATCTGTTAAAGATAGATTCCCTTCTCTAAGACTTATCTATAGAGAGGGGAGGCTGAGTTATCTACAAAAGGTGACTTCCAAAACACTGCCCAAGGTCTTCATGAATAATATATGAAGCAATGTAATACTTCGGAAGGACTTTTCAGGATTACCGCAAAGTCCATACACCTGGACAATATGGTGACTATTTATGTTTCAGAGGTTTATGTGGTCTCTCCATCGATACTATTTCTAATCCTTAATTGTCATCTGAGAAATGTAACCTGGATTTAAAGGCACTTCTCTTCATCGCTGCCGTTTCTAATCTCTAATTGTCATGATGATGGATGTTACATGGTGTTGGAAGGCACTTCTGTATTCACTGAATGCATGTCTCGACTCATTACGGCTGGACAAACTGTCGTCCCAATAGGTGATAAGCCAACCAGTTGGAAAACTATGTTTCAGTTTGCTTTTCAGTGGTTACGTGTTTTATTGATCGACACACCCCTCTCTTTAATAGTTAATTGTTACTTCACTCCAATTCTTTATTGTTATTCTGGGGCTCTCACATATAATGTTAAAAGCAAGATCTTTAGTCACTGAATGTAGGTGTGTCTAGACCCACTGGTGACAACTGTCAGTTGCATACCAACACAATGAAATATACAATTTACTGTAACTAATAGTGAAGTAACAATTTGGCCCTTGAATCTGCTTCATAAATCTTTATTTCATATGTTTATGAACATATAAACAGTACATGAAGTTACTCTACAACTTTTTTTCATACCAGTTATACATGTATATCAAAGAACACTTGGGTTAGTAATGCAAACTACTATAAATATTATTTGTACTAGCGGCACCCGCGGAAATCCACGAGGTTTTTTTAGTCAGAGAAAAGCCATGTCGATTTTAATAATACAACGGCCCCAGAAAATAATTGAAACGTCCCTATCCACATGGTTAAAAGATAAAAGAGACATGGGCGGTTTTACACCGCTCTTATGCACATGCCATTGCGATAAATCCTTTCAGTGAACATGATAAACCCGACCCATCTGAAATCCCCGGTACACTCTGTTTAAATGTTAGCAATAATAATAATGAAAATAAAGAAATTGCATGCATGACAAACTAATCAAATACAACATGCACTCGATGCGTTTTCGTTGTTTTCTCTTTTATTGCGAAGTTAGTAGGTGATCGCCTTCTCCCGTTTTCCAATTAACAATGATAATTATGAAAATATTATGAAATTGTATGCATGACAAACTAATCAAATACAACATGCACTCGCCGCGCGATTATAGAATTGTGTGGTCAGCACATTGAACTTATACCACTAACGTGGACATACTTCAATGGGTCAGCCTTCAGAGAGCTGTGCAAACAAACTCCCGCGATAGGGTGGGGGGGGGGGGGGGGATTAAGATGATTCCATGACATGCACACGGTTGTACAGGCACAGAGTATTACTGCATGCATATGAGCGCAGCTAAATTGAAGTTGTTGTCATTTTGTCGTTGCCAATCGGTGCCAACGATGCCAATCGTCAATAGCGATCATTAACATACCATCCGCGTAATATAAATATTGATATTTATCAAAACCTGGGTAGTATTGCAACGTGTTATATCTATAACGGTTTCTCAATATAATACTCGCTTTATCGACTCCGTTTTATGTTCGTCAAACAAATTTGAGTGTGTAAATCGTTAATCAATGCTCGGCGCCTTAACTTTAGCAATCGCATTGCTGACTTTCCCTTTTCTTCGATCTGGACGACGATCACGGGGCGGGAGCGACTCGGGAATACCTTATTGTCCTCCGCAAAACGGATATCCTTCGATCGCGACGGTCGGGGAGTCGCCGAATCCTCGGGGTTAGGATATCTCGAGTGGGACACGATTCGGGGGGTTGAAGCTTACCATATTAATATAATAGATATTGTTTGAAGTTGTACAGTATATAGCGCATATAATTGTACTATTATTATGCTCTATATAAACTCCACTTATTATAATTATTATCATGAAAACCATACTGAAAGAATGATGAATAGTAGTAATGTGACTTACTTGTGTCACAAATTTCTCCAGAGAAGCCTGATGGGCAGGTGCATGTGAAGGTCTCTGTCCCATTGGTGCCGGTACAGGCCCCTCCATTCTGACAGGGATTGGGATCACATGGATGTTGACCTGATCAGACACAAATTATAAAATAGATAAAAAAGGGTAATATTTAAACAAAAATATACACAAATAATGTTGTTCTTTATACAGCTAGGAAGATAGGCTATTGTATGTCAAAAAGAATGAATTAGCATAAAACAAATGCATAATAACTTAACAGTCAAACCCGTCTTCGTGGCCATCTGTCTATAGCAGCCAACCTACATAATAGTGGCCACCAAAAGTATTTCACTCTAGAGGAGAATAATGTTATAAAACCTGTCTATAGAGGTCATCTGTCTACAGTGGCAACATGTTTTGTTTTCATTGGGTGGTCACTATAGACAGGTTTGACTGTAGTTGACAAATCAGCAAGGAATAGAGCAGGTACAAGTGGATATTGTCGTCCCATTGGTGCCAGTACAAGTCCCTCCATTCAGACAGGGACTGGAATCACATGGATGTTGACCTGAACAGACACAAACTATAATAGATGCAAAGGGTAATATTTGAACAAAAATATGCACAAATATTATTATAATAGCTAGGTAGATAGGCATAGTAGTGCGTGTTGTAAATAATGAAGACACATAAAACAAATGCGTAATAACTATAGCTGACAAATCAGCAAGGAATAGAGCAGTTAAATATGAATGTTGATGTAGATAGGCATAGTAGTGCATATGGAAAAGAATGAATTAGCATCAAACAAATGCATAATAACTACTGTTGACAAATCTGCAAGGAATAGAGCAGGTACATGTGGATGTTGTCATCCCCTGGGTGCCAGTACAGGTGCCTACATTCATGCAGGGACCAGTGTTACATGGATGTTTGTCTAGATAGAAAAGGGAGATATAAGCACTAATATTTGTTAACGTTTTAATAAATATGCATAGCAACTTGCATGTCAGTATGAACAGAATGATAACAAAATAGTTATTGTTGAAATATATGCAAAGATGGATTATCACAGGGATCAAAGAAATTTGTTGACCTAGGGAGAAAAAGGAAATAAAACAAAAATAGACATTGAAATAGTTATAATATATGCAGCCATAGATAGTCAAAGAAGTGCATTGTAGGGGGTAGCATAAGATATATAAGACCATACAAGGGGATCAAAGGACAAGTATATATGTGTTAAAAATGTTGTGCTTTCCTCTATTTTCACTAATAAATGAAGTCACAACTCGGTTTTGCCTTTTATCAAGTTTTCACTCCTTCCTGCATGTTCTCCCCTCAGTAAAACCCATATTATACTACTTAAAGGGACTTAGTAACATTGTCCAAATCCTCAAAATAAAATTTTAATTCTAGCGGTTCCCTTATACATTGTTGTATTCGTATTAACAATAAAATCATGGGACAGGTTTCGGTTTTTCAAATTTCCCTTTCGTTACAAAGATATGTATGATTGAAGTATTCAGATAAGAAAAACTCCGGGCGAGTTTTTCTTCCGTGTACAAAGTGAGTGCAGTGAGTTACTGAATATCACTTTGCATTTTCGCTCATTACTTGGCCATACAATGTCCATTTGACTTGAAATTTTCACACAATACCCTGTGGACATATGAGATAACAACAATATACATTGCACCAACCATTCATCATTTTGTGCACATGTCAACAAAGTTACTAGATCCCTTTAAAAAAAATTATTTTGTTAATTTTGTTCAGTTATTTGTGTTTTTCAATTGTACCTTGCATTTTAAACCGAGTTCATTAAACTGAACCTTCTAAACAACTTCACACGGTTATTGACTGACACAGGGATGCCATAAAAACAATTCCCCCAAGAAAATCAATAGTTGTGATACAATCTTTTGTAGCATGCATTTCAACTCAGCCTGTCTGGATGCTGAGGTTTTTGGTTCACATGGACATTGAACTCCACACAATTGTAATTAAAAGGGACAAACAATAGTTGATTTAATATCTTTCAATTGTGTCAGAATAGAATAACATACAATGTTTAGCAAGAGACAGAAGTGATATGTTCATAAGACAATGAATTAAATCAATCTTCCCACTATCTGTGTACATTCAGCAGATGTGGGGGGGGGGGGGGGTGGGGGAGGGGGTGAACTAAACTTTTGGGGAATTGTTCAAATGTCTCAGTTCAAATTGTTGTATCTGTCAACTTATTGTAACTACTATGATAATAGCCAATCAGCATTAAACATTTTGGCTATTGACATGGTATTTACAATGATTGGACATTTACAACAATCATTGAATGCAATGAAACAGGGCCCAGTTATGAAATTTGCACATGACATCACACTCTACATAACAAGAGAATGGTTCCAGTTAGAAACATAGCAGAATATATTTGTGCAATATTCAAGACATGGAAAACAGTCTATAAATATAATCACCCAAATACATTTTTTCATTAGAAACTCACCCGCAACCAGAATTGCACATGACAGGACAATGAAGGAGACAAACACATGATGCCAGAGGGAGGCAAACCCGGATGTTGATCCACCACGGGACCAGTCGGCATGAGTTCTAACTCTCATCGGCTGACAAGTGTGGGTGTCAGTTTTCTTTTGGGATTTGGGTAATCCCAGAATTTTCTTCTCTTGCCCAAAAGTTTCACGATTTTTCCGTTCATGTTCTGAAAGCGATCCTCTCTCCCTCTGTCCCAATAATCCAGGAGTTTTCTTTTCGGTCTTGAGTAATCTGGACGTTTTCTTGCTGCACAGGTGGGCAGACGTTTTGTCCGTTGCCATGGTTACTGACGATGTGGAGGAGTTTGTGCATTCATTACACACATGTTCGTGTGAATGTGCCAAGCAGTTTGAGCACTCCATCTCATTAAGGGATGGGGGATGGTGATTGCCTTTTGTGCAAGGTCTCTGCTGTTTGGTTACATCTAGTGACAAACTCCTTGCAAAGCATGAGATGTCAGGATGAAGGTGCATCATTTGGCAGTTTACTGATCCCTTGGTCCGCTGGCTTGAGTTGTTTTCCATATTAAAGACTTGTCGATTCTTGAATGAACCCATTTCCATGTTTATAAATATAGTAATACATGGAAGATGGAAAATACTCAGACAATGCTGTCCAACTTTCTCTACTTTGAAATATTTGAATTTCAGAGTGAAGTGAAATTTAACCAACAAATGTGATCAACAGTCTCCATCGCAATCAAACTTCAAATCCAATTCAATAATTTCCTGGTAACTTTCAAAACAAATCAATTTTGAAAACAAAAACAAGCAACTTCTTTCAATATCACATCACTCCATGCTAAGTATAAGAAGGTTTATATATTATTGAAGTAGGTTCTCCTTCAGTTGATATATTATTGAGGAAGGGTCTCCTTCAATGAATTAGTTATCCCACAAAAGGACAGAGATGGCATCTACAGATTCATATAATATGATATTTGTTATCACATCGACCATCTAGGATATGAAGTGTTGATAAACATGCATCCATTATAACAAGGTGATGAGGAGAAGAGGTTGGCCCACGGGTCATTCATCACTCTGAGAATACACCGATTATGACAGGTGTTAACAAAAATGTCACATTATTTGGGGCAATATCAATTTGTTGCCAAGAAGAATATGAGAAACATGTGCATGTAGCAAACCAATACAAAATGTATTGGATTTATCAAATACTTTTGAGTAATATTTCAAAGAGTGAGTTTCATTTAATTCTACTCTTCCTTATGTATATATATCACCCTCTGGAAACATAAAAAGAAAGGAACCTCGTCAATAAGTCATTCATCACTTCTAACATCCCACATGGAAGGGGTAAACAAATATTTTTTTGTAAATGATGCTAGCACAATATCTACAAATACATTCAAAAGTAAAACAAATTTTCAAGTAGAAGTACTTCAAATTCTCTCCGTAACGACCATCCTCATTTCACACTTGGGCAGTTCTCAAAGAAAGTCCAACTTGTCATTAAGTTCCATTCAAGCATACACTGCACGACAGATCGTTAATGATCCTTTTCGCAGCAATGAACAGAACGGTACAACACTAACACTAACGACTTCCTTCCGAAGCTCGTGAGATCCAAACGAGCGAATGTCGTCGTCCCAACAAACGACTGCAAAAGAGAGAATCTCTTTTTTCAGGATTCAACGGTTTCAGCTATTAAACCACAAGAGCAAATTCCTGGCATCAGGTCCGTAAATCCTAAAAGTGTAATCCTCAAAGTGTTTTGCCCTGCTCCCTTTCCTTCGTTATTAATTCCACCTTTACAAAAAATAGGAGCATCCCATAAGCGTGTCAGTCCTGCCCGTACCCTGCAGACATAAGAGTAATAGGACTTCTGTCTACATGGTCTACAGATCCTCGGGCTTGCGTTAATCCATCGGTGTGTACAATACCACGCGACCGACTCCACTTCTAGCTTGATTCCCATGAGCGAACCAGGACAAATAAAGGCGGTGGGGCCTCCGAACAATGGGCGCAACAAGGGAGATCGACAGAGAGTGAGGAAAACATGCATGGAGGGGGAGAGATGACGAATGAGTATTTACCAAGAGCTGTCAATAAACGCATCCACCGAAACTACATGTATGCACTACCCGTTGGGTGGTTCCATGAAGGAATACAAATAAGATATATTTTAATGTTTACATGTCTTATCTCTCTCCCTCTCTCCCTTATCTCTCTCAATTTTTGTTTTCTCTGTTATATCTCTCTCTAAATCTTTCTCTATCTCACTCTCTCTTTCCATTCCTCTCTCCTTAACTGTCTTTCTCTTTAGACCACCCCTATGTCCTTTTAAAAGATAAAAAGTGGAAGGGATGACAAATATATTATGCTGAAAGTGCAATCAATAAATTCATCTACCACCTCTCAGGATATCCCTTGGCGGACTGAAAACATATTTATCAATATATCTCTCCCCTGTCTCCTTCTCTCTCTCTCCCCCTATCTCTTTCTCCATTACCCTTTCAATCATGTTTCTCATTTTCCTAGATATATATGTATACATCCCTCCCACCTCTTTCTTTCCCTCGATCTCTTCTTTACCCCCCTAATGTAAACATGTCTCTCTCATAGTCATATTTCATCATGTTAACTAGAGTCTCTCTTCCCCTCTATCTCTCAACACTCTCTTTTTCTCTCTCTCTATTTCTCTATTATCAGTTTTTCTATATATCTTTTTGTCTATTATACTATATCTGACTCTCTCTCTATCTGTCTCTATCTTTCTCTCTGTTTATCCGTCTCTCTCGCTCTTTATTTATAAGGGGAGACACTGGGCACAGTTAGTCCTCTATATATGAACAAAATAAAGGTGACGTAAGCTGGAGAAAAGCCAACACATATTTGTTTCCACACAAATAACATGTGAGACAGTTTTGAACTTTTTGTACCCCTATTTATAGGGATCTAAATTGTATTTATTACAATAGATTTTGATCTGCAGATTCCTATCATACTGTTGTTTTATGAATTTAACAGGTAAGAAAATGGATGTGTGGTTTGATGAAATTAGAAAGATATTTGTCACAAACTACCTGTTCCAATTCTAATTATAAATAGCCTAGTTTTTTTCAAACCACTTTGTCCAAGAATATTGTGTCAATATCCCACCAAAGGTTACATGAGTTTTGTCCTTTACTGGCGACACAGGTGGAATGGTACATCGCGTTTGTATTGTTCAATAGCCTTGTAAAACTCCACGCCAAATAGTTATACATAAGCTGTGACATGCATCATAAGTCATATACAATGTGGAGTAAACTGCCACCCACATCATCCACGCTGCCCCATCCTTTGCCCACCAAACCAAAACCAAAACCTAAACAACTTGGACCGGACAGAATTTACTGGTTGAAAATTAGTGTGATGTTACCTAGATGCTATGCTGCCTCAAACGAAAGAAGAAGAAGAAATATAATAAAATAAAGAGAGAACAAACCCAAATTACCATCCATGTCATATGAGTCGCAACTAAAAAATAAGTATAATTTTGGTACGTCACTATGTATGAAACTTTTCACACATTACTTTCTGGACATATATATCAGATCACAGCAATACACATTTTATTAACCATGCATCACTTTTTGCACACGTCAACAAAGTTACTAGATCCCTTTAATTCAAACCTGTGAATATAACTGTCATTTTGTTTGTTATCTAAGGAACAGTTATGTGCGTAAACTGCAATTACACTACACAAAGACCATACAAGCCACACTACACATTATGTCTAATAGCTCAAACACCTTTTATAACTTGGTACATGGTTTTAAACTGTCATATTCTTAGCTCTCTGCACTGTTTGCTAGCTAAGAAACCGTTATGTGGTAAACTGTAATTAACCTACACAAAGGCCATAGGAGCCATGCCTCAGTAATCCTATTGATTGATGCACTCAAGGTGAGAGAGCCAAGAGGCATGCAAGAGTCTGCAGAAAAATAGACTAGATATTGTACACCTTATCCTCCAGTCAAATTTAGCCCAACACTACTTAGGTTCTTTATTGGCTACTAGCATCATTTATGGTTTTTAATAAGGTCACTGCATGAGAGAGGTAGCAAGTCTATTTGAGAACTAGCTATCTTCATAGAACCAAACCAAGATTATATATCATTTTCAGACGCAGGTTAATGGCCAACATTCAATAACTCTTCATTAACGGTGCTACTGCAATATCTTTCATCTACCATACTTTATATCATGCTTTGATGAGAATATATGGCGTCAAGCCTGATGTTTATCACATGCCTCTTCATGTACTTTCCGGAAACAAAATAATTCCCACAGTCATCAGTAGTAATAACCAATAGTTCTTTTTAGATGAATCAGTAGGTCACTTTTAACTCAAGAGATATTAGAATTATAATCCCACAGAAGGAACAGGTTAGGAAAAGATATAGTTGCTAATCAGCAGACCTTGAAGGAAAGAAAACACATTTGTCGTCTAGAGCCAAATGGGCGGGGCGAGGTGAAAGGCGCAAAGCGCACTCCCGGGGCGATAACCCGTCTCTTTACAGCGGGATGTGAAAATTCCCCAAGTCGTTTGATTTGGTCACCCTCTAATTCCACATTTATATTGGCTTCTATTGGTATCACACCGATCTTTGTGGCTCGATGGTTGAGCACCGGTCTATCAATCTGGAGGTCTCGGGTTCGTTTCCCGGCAAAGCCTATTTTTCTTTGCTCATTTTCATTCATTTGAATAAACAATGGTGAATTCAAGGCTTTCTCACGTTTGCCATTCATATTGAGCTCAATTCACGGGAGAATTCCATTCGCACAGCGAGCTTCGGCAGGAAGTTCGACCTTTCATATTGGAACTTCTCCAGACATGCTGGACACATCCGATGAAAATCTGGCTCGTATGAAAGGGGTATTAAAACCAATTCACACTAGGTTTTCACACATCCGATGAAAATCTAGCTAGTATTAAAGGGATATAATACCTTTCACAATAGATTTTTACACATCCGATGAAAGTCTGGCTAGTATGAAAGGGATGTAAAAACCAATCAACATTAGATTTTGACACATCCGATGAAAATCTTGCTAGTATGAAAGGAGTATAAAACCAATCCACGCTAGATTTGGACACATCCGATGAAAATCTTGCCAGTATGAAAGGGACATAAAATCATTCCACACTAGGTTTTGACAAAGCACCCATTGAATGATTGATTAAGGAAGTGTTGGTGGAGAAAAGAAGCCCAATACCGTTTCCAACACCTTCACACAATGCATCAATGATTTGTTTGAAAGAGTGGGAACAAAACGTATTCTCTCTTTTCAAAATCAAACAGAAACCAAGTAACAGTGTTTTAATATATTACAGGTCAACTCACAAGCCATTGTTACTTATTATTATTACAATTTGATTACTGATAAGGAAAAAATATAATATCTTGTATAACTTGTATGCATTTATGATGGGAATATAAAGGGGAAATTGTAAAGAAAATTATATTCTTTTTACAGTTCGACAGTGTTTAGATATGTGCCATGGCCTATCACCATCTAGTTGTAATTGGCAGTTCATGGACCATAGATGGCAGTATACAAATATAACTGAGATGAAAGGTAGGGTGCTCTCATTGATTCTCTTTCCAAATGTTATTCGCCTTTGCCATGTCACATAATAGATGAACTGTACTGTAATTATACCTCACAAACTAAATAAATAAGTAAGTTTTTAAGTATCTTGTTTTATCTTGTTTTTATCTTGATATCCATTTTAAAATTTTTGATCACAAAAAGAATATTTACCTCCAAAAATGAGCTATCGTACTAATATCATAATGTATTTCTATCATCAATATTATCAATATTTTATTGTAATTACTTCAAGATGATATTGTCAAGCTACATGTATATGCGAATATAACCTCTTTTTTATCATTATTATTTTCATCATTAATACACACATTCATCATTCAACACATTCAATAGAAGTAGTAAAAAATGTGTTTTTAAAGATAAATTTTAAGAAGTTCATTACAATAGAAACAGTTAATATGTGATGTATTATGAGACAAAACAATTAATGAGACTTACATATCACTCCGTCATCTGAGCCATTGGCACAGTGGTTGTTTGCATCACAAATAAGAAGTAACAATACGCACTGCAGAATCATTTTACAGCTGAACATTCCATTTGTGCATAACGGTGGATAGTTTATTTAAATTAATTTTAATGCAGCATTACACATTTATTTCAAGAAACATTTAGTTTTAAAGCAATGAAGTATTAGTTTCTAGAAAAAAGAACAATTCATGAGCCTGGCATATTACTCCCTCATCTGAGCCATCGACACAGTGGTTCCTTCTGTCACAAGTAAGAAGTGATTACACACAGTGCAGTGTCATTTTACAGGGTGGTTGTACAGCTGAACATTCCATTTAATCATAGGGGTGGACTGTATACTTCATTTAGTTTCAAAGCGGTAAAACATATTTCTTTCAAGAAATATCTTGTTTTAAAGCAAGAAAATATATTAGTTTATAGAATAAAGAGCAATTTAAGAGACTTACATATCACTCCCTCATCTGAGCCATCCGCACAGTGGTTCCTTCCATCACAAAGGAGAAGTGACGATACGCACTGCAGAAACGTTGTACAGCTGAACATTCCATTTAATCATAGGAGTGGGCTGTATACGTCATTAAGTTTCAAAGCAGCCAAACATATTTATTTCAAGAAATATTTAGTTTTAAAGCAAGAAAATATATTTGTTTATAGAATAAAGACCAATTTAAGAGACTTACATATCACTCCCTCATCCGAGCCATCTGCACAGTGGTTCCTTCCATCGCAAAGTAAAAGTGACGATACGCACTGTAGAATCGTTGTACAGCTGAACATTCCGTTAGTGCACGGGGTCGGGCAGTTTATTTCATCAGAGAAGTCCGGGCAGTTGAGCACATTGTTGCAACGGAGCGATCCAGCGATGCACGTACGGTCATTGCAGAGGTACTCGTTGGCATCGGTGCATGAATCAACTGGGTGAAGAGAAAATAAATCATAATAATAATAATAGTTAGAAATATTTCATTTCTATAGTGCTTCTAAACGCTTTAGCAAATTTATCATTATCATTGGTCATCAGGTACAGTTCAAACCTACATGATTATCAAACACAAACAATTATCTCAACAACCATCTCAACTCCCTGTGGATCATACTAGGTCGAGCTGCTTTTACAAAGGCACTAAAAGCTTATTTACAAATGAACAAGTAGTTGAAGGGTCTAAAAGGTATAGAGCAACCAAAGGATCATCTATTTCAAAACTAGAATTTAAAGTGGATAATTTGAACAATTGGGTCTAGCGACTTCTAGTTTAAACTTGTTCCCTTGCAGCTACCTTGTCTATAGCAGCCAACCTGCCTCTATTCAGACAAGGGATAGCACAAATGGATTTAAAAATGATTATACACAGTAAAACCACCTACTGCTTTGTCCGCATTTGGTCATGTGAAGACCGCCAGCCATGTGCAGGAGTAGTCATACACTGAGAGTGATCCAGTGGTCACAACCGTACAGGTTTTTCCATTCAGACAAGGGGAGGGTACACATTGCACATATGAATCTCTATTATGGCATACATGAATCTAGAATAAGATGAATATATCATTGACAATACAACCACTTACTGCTTTGTCTGTAGTTGGGACCTGTGAAGACCGCCAGGGATGTGCAGTAGTCATACAGGTGTACAGGTGCCTCCATTAAGACAAGGAGATAGCACACATGGATTTAAGAATTAATATACACAGTAAAACCACTTACTGCTTTGTCCGCAGTTGGGACCTGTGAAGACCGCCTGGCATGTGCAGAAGTAGTTATACACCGAGGGTGATGCGGTGGTCACAACCGTACAGGTGCCTCCATTCAGACAGGGTGAGGGCACGCATGGATCTAAGAAGTTTTGTGAAAGAAACAAACAAATATTTCATTTCATTCATGATTCACATGATTTGTAGATTATTCTGGAGAGGATGTAAAGGGCATGAACAGTTGATAATTGGAAATGAGCTGTAAAAGAATAGATTTTTTAAGGGATCTAGTAAATTGTTGACAAATGCAAAAAGTGATGAGTGATGTATAAAATGTGTATTGGTGTGATCTGATACGTCCACAAAGTAATGTGTGAAAAATTCACGTTAATTGGATGTTGTTTGGCTGAGAAATGACCGAAGTGGAAAGTGATATTCACTAACTCATTGCACTTACACGGCTCCAATTATCCCGTATACAGTTTAACATCTGAAAACTTCAATCGTAAATATCTTTTGAACGAAATGGAAATTTGAAAACTGAAACCCGTCCTGTGCTTTTATTGTAAATATGAATATGACAAGGTATGAGAGAACCACTAGAGTTCCAAACAAGTTTTGAGGATTTGGACAATGTTACTAAGTCCCTTTAATGGCATTAATTTGCTATTATGATCCTCCTGCTCAACATATTGTAGTTAAAATTAAACAAATAAATAATTAAAATGTTCATATTTTGGTACTCAAGTTTATACATTGTGCTTAATGTAATATTGGGTTCTAGTCTATTTGAAGTCTCTTATTTAGACATGGGAAAGCACACATTTTGATACAGGAAGAAAAATGTAAAAATTGCTATGATTTCAATTTCATTCAGGTTATATAATGCTCTAGCTATGATAAGTTTGATTGTAATGTTGTGACAGAATTCATGGGATAAGAAATTATATGATGGAAATTGATGATGATGATGATGATGATGATGATGATGATGATGATGATGATGATGATGATGATGATGATGATGATGATAATAATGTTGATGATGATCGATGACAAAAGGCAACATGGAAGACAGAACTCATACATTGCTGTGTTTTGTATGGTATAAAATATCAATAATGCGGATACAGGAAAGGCTAAAATTAGTGTGAAATAGTCCATACTTAAATCAAAAGAGGCAAATTCTTATTGATACAGAAAGAGAATACCAAATGCCAAATTGTTAAACGTGATACAGTACACCAATTTGTAATTGTAATTATATAACACAAAAACTAGGAATTTATTTCAAAGGACATCACAGACATTGACAGATCATGTAAATAATCCACACAATTATTACAAATAATAGCATCACTGTGCCACATGATCTTAACAAATGTTAAAGGTTACAAGTTAATATACAACTAAAAAGCACTTGATTGATAGACTATGAATAGAGACAGGATAGAATACTAATAAATATCTGCAAAGATGGATGAATAATGTAAAACATATAAACACAAACATGGAAATAATATACACAACATATGAACACAAATGTAGATATAATAAACATAACAAATAAACACAAATTAAGATTTAATATACACCACATATAAACACAAACATGGATATAATATACACAAATATACACAACACATAAACACAAACATTGATGTAATATGCACGACGTATGAAAGGTTTAAGCACATCATATGGGTGACACTGCAAAACAAGAGGATAGGATGTTGAGAATACAATCATTTGGATAAACATCTAGATGAAAAACACAAATATTAAAGTTTAATAGCGCTGTTCACCTTTGAGTCCGTCAAACTTATTCTCCAGTCTAATGATCTAAATCAAAAATATAACTCAACAAGCTAAAGATGAGAGAGATGAAAAAGATGCGAATAAATATGATTACATACATGTAGACAAAACTACATCAATGATACGCACGTTAGAGGTTAAAAATGCTGCTAACCCTGTAGACTTTTGAACTTTGAAACCATTACCAGTCACAAGATTAGAAATAGAACAGTTACTGATGAGGAAAATTGTAGGGTACAGGCCTGCTAATCAAGATGATTATATGACACACATACATGAAAGGTTAATGACACTGATGACCCTGCTTGACCTTTGAACTAATTACCAGCAAAATGACTAACGCAATGATAATGTAACGGCAAATGTCGAGAAAGATGAAATAATCAGGTGCTAATACGTATATGAGTAAAAAGATATACAATGTTCATGTAGATCAATGGATGGCAATGACCTTTGAACTTTGAACTAATTCCAGGTCACAAGCTTGCAAGTTATGATCTAACTAAATTACGGCTACAGTAAAAAATGAGGCAAGGATAGAATGTGGATAAATATGGCTGAAACACATATCAAATGCTAATTCATCACCGCTGACCCTTTGTGACCTGTGAACTTTGAACTAACTCCCAGTCATCGATCAAAGGTTATGATCTAATCAAAGGCTACATATAGGACAGATGGAAGAGTAGAATGCCAATGATAGGTGGATAAATATGGCTGACACACATATTAAAGGTTATAACATCACCGCTGACCCCTTGTGACCTTTGAACTTTGCACTTACTGACGATGTGGCACTGAGTTCCCAGAAAGCCCTGCGTGCAAGTGCACATGTAGTTGTTGCCATTGTCTACCAATGTGCAGGATCCACCATTATGACATGGACCTGCACTACACAGATCTATAGCAGTGGGATCGAGGGGAAAGAAGGGGGCCGTTTATCATTAGCTGGGCGATTTCTAAATAATATCATGCCTTTTTCATGCTGTGACTTACAAAATAAATTAATTTACACTTGGTTTTTAAAATAGTATCATAGTTGTTGACATTTTCTACCAATGTGCAGGATCCACCATTATGGCATGGACCTGCACTACACAGGAAAGAATTACTAAATTATTGCTTGCACCTTTTCTCATGCTGCTTGGGACTTACAAATTATATTAATTTACCATTTTTAAAAATAGTATAACAAAGCGATATCTGACAAAAAAAATTCTAGCTTTTTCATGCTGGGATTTACAAATTATATTAATTTGCCATTTTAAAAACATGTATAACCTAAAGTTTTTGGGGAGTACAAAATTGTGTTAGATTCAATTGGAATGGGGTGTATGCCAAAGGTAACCCATTCAGGACTGGCCAAACAAAAAATACATGTTATTGCAAGAATAATCAGTCCTGAACGGAATAAAGCCTTATTTTTTGTATACAGAAGAAAATGCCAAGTCATTCTGAATGTTCTTGTTTGTTAACTGCATGTATGATTGTTTTTATCATTGAAAGTTGAATTGTGCTCAAATACTTTATTTTCTTCTCTATATTTTGAATATCTATGCGCTTTTTAGATGTAATTGCAACATTTTACTATAATAATAACAATGTATTATTATCATTGTTATTCTAGGCGTTGCATGCACTGCTTTTCTAGCTTATTTATGCAGATAATAATCGGCTGGTTAATTACATCTAAGTTGCAGCGTGCATCCATTCTCACTTTGCAATAATCTGGACTGATAGTAAATATTGTTTTTATCTTTCCCCCAAAATAACACATTAATTTAAAACAAAATATAGCTTAAAAATAGAATAATGCCATGAGATTGCCAACTTCCAAACTATTTCATTGAGATATTTGGTTAAGACATTATTACAGCTTTTTGTTCATTTGCAAAAGTTTAACCTGCATCAAAATTTATAATGAAGGTTTTACCATTAAAGCTAAATACAGTAAACAAAAATATTGTAAAAGAAAGATATATATAGGACAGTTACATACATAGCCACTGACATAGTTGTCAGTCCAAATTAGATTTACATTCAACTTATAAATATTTTTAAAGCACCCCCTTGAAGTATCAATGTAGGAAGTGAATGTAAGGCAAATACCTACCCACAATACTGCATGTTGTTCCAGTATAGCCCGTCACGCAGTTACATCTGTAGCCACCGGCCTGTGAACCATCGTTGATGCATTGACCTCCATACAGACAAGGATTCAGGCCACAGGGATCTGGAGAGGACATGCATCAAACATTGATAATAATCACTAATAGATTGTAAATTAATTTTTTTAAATGAGCAAAGAAAAATAGGCCTTACTCGATGGCTGAGCACCGGTCTGGCAATCCAGAGGTCTTGGGTTCGATTCCCGGCAAAGCCTGTTTTTCTTTGCTTATAATCATTCATTTAAAATATTTTTAGTTAGTTTCCTTTATGTTTGAATCTGATCATGTATTGTAATAAATAATGATAGCTAATACTTAATTAGCCCATTTTGTAACTGTTACAAATTATCAATGCGCATTACAAACAAAAAGGTAAATTTCCCATTTATAATCAAGTAATAATAATAATACTATTTAGCATTTATTGAGCGCCATGTTTCTAGGTACCCTATCCAGAGACGTTAATACCCTTGGTCATCAGGTACAGTGCGAACACGCAGAATTATATTGCGCACCATCTCAACTCGCAAGGGAGTATACTAGCCCAAGCTGCACTACTACATTGGGCACTACAGGCTTATTTTCACCCTACTACAAACAGAGAAATATTCAATTATTCAAATATATTCAAATATTCAAATATTCAATTAACTACAAAAATTAAAATGTTGGGCTTACCGATATTAGTGCAGGTGGTCCCTGCATACCCCGGGGCACAGGTACACCTGTAGTTCCCGAAGATATCCACCTCGGCGCACAGGCCTGAATTCTGGCAGGGGTTCGGAGAGCATCCATCTAGCCACAACAAATTACAAATAATGTTTACCTCAAAGTGCTCTGTTAACTTTGTTGAATTCAAACAAAATCACTTGCAGCCTTCGTGATCCTCTTGTACATGTTGTTTGGCATATGGTAATATTAGCAATATTATACGTGATGTAATGAAAAGTGATCCAGAAGGCTTTTGCAATTGTAGTAAAAAAGACAATGGGCAAAGGTGATCAAATCTTTCATTAATTTTCACCTTTTTAAAAGGGTAAACAATCTTCTTTTTTTATAAAACTATAATACATCATTCAGAAGAATCTTACAATGCTACTTAATGATATATGACTGAAGTTCCAAATATCACTTATAGAACAGTATTGTGAAGTTCATGGATCACTTTAAAGGGACTTAGTAATATTGTCCAAATCCTCGAAATCCAATTGGAGTTCTAGCGGTTCCATACCTTGTTGTATTCGTATATTAAAGCATGGGACAGGTTTCCATTTTTCAAATTTCCCTTTTGTTAGATATTTACGATTGAAGTGTTCAGATGTTAGATTATCCACTGGACCGTCAAGACCGTGTACAAAGTGAGTGCAATGAGTTAGTGAATACCACTCAGTTTTGCTCATTACTCGGCCATATAACATCCATTTAACTTGAAATTTTCACACAACAACCGGTGGACATATCGGATAACAACAATATACATTGTATCAACTACTTATCACTTTTCGTACATGTCAACAAAGTTACTAGATCCCTTTAACATGTACTCACTGATGAACTGGCAGTTAGGTCCATAGAATTGATTGGAAGTGCACTGGCAGGTGGCAGACAGACCCTGAGATACCGCTGTGCAGACTCCAGAGTTCTGACACGGATTTGGAAGGCACGGATCTAGAAAGAAAGAAAACCATTTATTTATACGGTACCGAAGTAGTGATGTCACATTATTTTACTAGTGTAAATTACAAATGAGCACAGGCCCAAAACCACTAAATATGCACCATTTGTGAAAAAGTGTGTCTCCAGTGATCCTGGTCTTCTAGAGAAGAGATTTAACTTTACACCAGTTAAATTGTACTTTTACTTGATAGTGAGGGTCCTTCTCGTAAAAGTAACCATAAATTCAAAGTGATTGAAAGTAAAATAAACAATTGACAGGGGATAGAATATGGCCGAGGTATCAAAAACCCCATGTCCCCAAAACAAAATCGTTCAGTTTTTCCAGGTTTGTAAAAAAATAAGAGTACACAGGAGCAAAATAAGTGCGGTTTTACGACAGCAGCACAGTGTTCTATGAAACATAATACAAAATGTTATGATCCCACTTTATTTAAAATGTTGATGGCCATTGGAAATGTGTCGCCAAATCTAGTGAAACCTACGTTACCATTATCTTACTAAATAAAGGGATATGCTTAGATGCTCACATCTGTACAGTTATCTTATTTTTCTAATGATGAGAACATGGCATACAAGTAAAAACATATTTAAAAGTCAAGATACAAAAGAAATGTGACTGGGAATATAAAAAAGAGACGGGATAAAATAGTAGATTTAAGAGGTGTAACATACGTTACCACGAATTTTAAATATAGGTAACCACTATGATGTAAATTACTCTACTGGAGTTCAGGCCAATGAAGTAGATTGATATCACACAAAAAATTAAAATTAAGTTCAACTAAATGTCGCTTAATCAACCAAATGATGTAACATACGTTACCAGGTGATGTAACATACGTTACCAGGTGTAAAAAAATGTGTGTGGGATATACTTAATAACTATCTAAATTGATAGCAAACTGGTTAACGCCATCTATATGTGGTTAAGGGTGAGCTTAGCAATCATTTTCAAGGCCAAAATTGTATTCAAACAACACTAAATGTAACATACGTGACCAATTTGAAACATACGTTACGGCCAAATTACATATCTTTGGAAATCGTTAACGGACACTTGACTAGATGAATGTTCACAAAATATGTTTTCGTGGTTTTATTAACACTTCATTGTTTTTTTTCATGGTTGTAACATTCAGTTAACAACTTTGAAACTAACTAGCTAACATGTGAAATGTTGATGGTAACGTATGTTACACCTTTTTATCAAAATGAAGCACACATTTCTTGCACAGTAACATTACGTGCTCATTTTCTCGGAGTATATACTACCAAGTATGCACTTTAGATTGGCATTAAAATCAAACGTTTAGCAAGAACTTTATTTTTGACATTTTCTGACTTTTCAGTTGTACATAATTAGTGGTTTTGAGCCCACAGAGCAATATGGAGGTCTCCGATTTGATTTACGGCAAAGCCCACTCTTCTTTCCTTTCGTAATATTGGATTTATATTATAGATTTCTGCTCAGTTTCCTCTGACTTTGATCTTTCTTGCATCAGTGCATAGAAATGTTCTAAACAAGTTGTCCTTTGATTTGGGCTTCTGATAGTGGGTTTGAGCTAGATTGTTTGAGCTTCTAACCGCCCACTTGGTCACAAATATAATTAAGAACATCAACATGTGAGATATGCTCTTGTTCAGAGTGGTAGGCCAATTATCAAATCCCCAAACATGGACATAACTTCCTTAACCCGTTCAGGACTGGTCCTGAAAGTATTCGGGCATGGGTCTATGGAAAATGCATGTAATAGCAAAATCAATCAGTCCTGAATGAGTATATATTGACAACTTCACCCGGTTTCAGATTGTAAATATTCAATGATTTCATCTACAATTATGGCAACATTTATAATGCTCCACTATGATTTTGTTTTTAAAAAGTAGTTATGATAAACTGATATATAAAACATCTAGAAAAGTTGTATGAAACAGGGACCTGGCAGGTCTTTAATTATGTAATTCTTGCTTAATCAATACAGTACATCTTTATTATCATAATCACTATTTAAAAGTAGTGTGAGAGGAAAATGTACCTGGTGTTTGACAGTTGGTTCCGAGAAACCCAAAAGGACAAGAGCAGGTGTAACTGTTGCCATTGAGGAAACACTGCCCGCCATTCAAACATGGGTTGGGGGAACACAGCTCTGTTACAGGAAAGTAAATAAAGAGAGTCAATATAGGGCCTTAATTTTTTTATCCTAGCAGAATCTTCTTCAGAGGCTAAATGACGATGATACATAAATAAACATAATCAGGAAAGTAAATATAAACAATTACTACATCATTCAGATAAATCATCGTTGATCTGGTTTAAGAAGCTATCATGCAGAAATTACAAAATTTTAATTAAATGCTTATATAGCGTGACATTTTGCCACATTTCATGCGTGTGACAACATTAGAAGCCAAGCTCTTTAGCAACATCTTTTCAAATATGACCATTTTACAGTCACATCTGGCCACATCTGCTTACAATTTAGCTAATAAGAAAGGCAGAGACAATTGTACACTAACAGTAGAAGGATGAAGTAAATAAATTTAACATCAACACCAAATTATATCATAATCATGTTATTGTAGATATTATCTCTAGTTAGCCAGATGCACACTGACATCATAGAATGATACACAAAATATTCTATGGCTTTTAAAATCCAACACCAAATCATGTCATCCTCATGTTAGTATTGATATTACCTCTAGTTAGACAAGTATTCCCCGAATACCCAGATGCACACTGACATGTAAAGGAAGAGCCATCAAAGTTTGAAAAACAGGTCCCTCCATTTTGACAGGGAAGAGCAGCACACACAACTGAAAACAAATCAAAGAAATAAAACAAGTTTTGAAACAGGTTCAAAGTTGATTGAGGCTCCGAGGAAAATGAGGAGATTGCCATGGTAGCGAAGATACTGGTTTAAGGTATACCCTGTGCAGCTGAATGCACACTGACACATAAAGGAAGAGGAACAACGTTTAGTAGACAGATACCTCCATTTTGAAAGGGAAGAGCTGCAAACACAACTGCAGATGGAAACAGATAGTACATGACGAAAGAAACTGCTGGAAACTGCTTATCTTCTTTTTTGTTAAATGCCTGTGTAATAAATAGAGAGTCAATATTAATGGGGACTTATCTTGAGCTTTCAATCCTAGCAGAATCTCTGTTGGAGGATAAATGACCTAAACAGACGTATAACATGAGATACAAAGCTGAGTAAATGACAGATAAGGATGGGTCAAGTTGGTTTCCAAGATATATGTGAGTTGAGGGGAGGATTAAAACAATATTCACACAAACTGATTGCAAAAATAATTTCTTGACATTATATTGATGTCCGAAATAAATGAGCAATGAAAAGATTAACAAAAGGCTCTTTGTGTCTTTATGGTTGAGCACTGGTCTGGCAATCAAGAGGTCTCGAGTTCAATTCCTGGCGAAGCCTATTTTTCTTTGCTCATTTTCATATAATTTATTTCAAAGAACATAGGTAAGACTTTAACAATGTATCATAAAGAAGGAAAATCATCATTTACCTGCGGTGTTGCAATTGTTTCCAACCCAACGACTTGTGTCACAGAGACAGGAGTAGGACAGTCCAGTCTGACCAACTACACAGGCTCCTCCATTCAGACAGGGCTGGATCTGGCATGGATCTACAATGGAAATGGGATACATGTGTAATAATAATAATAATATATAGCATTTATAGAGACGCCATGTATCTAGGTGCCATATTCAGAGGCGCATTATTACCATTGGTCATCAGGTACAGTTCAAACCCGCACAATGATCTTGTGCACCATCTCAACTCCCAGGGGAGCATACTAGCCCAAGCTGCACTATGATGGAGAGTGCTACAGGCTAATTTAACACCCGACCAAGTACCCATTTATACTCCTAGGTAGAGAGCAGCAATGTGGATTAAATGCCTTGCTGAAGGACATAAAATGCTGGGGCATCGATTGGGTTCGAACTCGGGTCCCGAGATCGGAAGTCACAACACCTCCACATTCATTAACTGTAAACGGGGAAATATTCGCAGTGCATTAATTTGTGCACATTTCGCGCTACACTTGGCGAGCGCAAATTTTAAAACCGGCAAAAATATATGCATGATTTTCAGTGGGTATTCTCGAGTGTGTGAAGAATGAATATGGATCATACATTGCCTCGTGCATGGGTGTGAACGTGTACATAATGTGAGGTGGGTGAGTGTATAAACTCTGGCTTTTTGTGCTGGTCGGTGCAAAATATTGATTGCACGAATATAACCACATTAAAAGTATTTGTGTTATTTATCAAACATTCGTGGGGCTTTTGCAAGTTTATCTAATCAAATGAATAAATGAAAGTCGTATATAGCCTAGCTTTCAATCCTAGCAGGACCTTCTTCAGGGCAACAAATAACCAAATTAATTGATCAATGTATTTCTGGGACTTTGCAAAACATTTTACCTCAATAAAGGCAGGGTTATTTCTGCCAAGAATACCAAAAGTATCTATTTTCACTATTTTTGTTATGATATACAATTATACACTTTACAAGACATTTTATGTTAATAAAGGCAGGGCTAGTTCTGACAGGAATCTCAGAGGATCTATTTTCACTCTTTATGGATCAAATAATGAATGCAATTATACCATTTTAAAGGGACATTCCCTCTTTTGCAAGCCAAATTTCAAAAGTTGCGAGGTTATTGTCTTATATGAAAGAAAATGTCATTTAATAGCATGACTGAAAAAATTAGGGCTTGAAATCTCTTTTTCGTGGAGTTATAGACCTAAAACTAATAAACCGTTGTCCAACAAACAATTGTGCATTATACGTTTTATTCACCCAGTGAGGAAGTTCGTACACGGATTCCATGAAGTACCACAACGCTATGCGTGACCCCTACGTGACCAGCGCTAGCTACGTGACCCGCGCACACATAAGAATAACATGACCGCACACTAGGCAAAATAACCAAACCTCGCTTAAACTGACTACATGTAATTACATATTCTTCATTTTTGAGAATTTTTTCCATGACATACCTTTACAAATGTCGGCTTCACAATACCTTTACAAGAATAAGTAAAATATAGTTGTAGTATTATGCTAAATCAGTTAAACTCTTTTATTGACCGATATATGGTCTGATGGAGGGACGCATTCGTTTTTCATTCATAGAATCCAAATTATAGGGCTGTTCGATCTGATTATTTTGTGTGTATTTCATTCATCCCCATCCGTCAACTGGAAACTTTTGTAAAAGAGGGACTGTCCCTTTAACAAATTCAACTATTTAATTAACATTCAATTTCGGGAAAAATATAGGTTCTTCCACTAGCATACCCAAATTTGTCTACATTTAGGTCAATTTTCACAACCAAAATCGAAAAGTAAAAGAAAACTTACGTTTAGTATTTTGGAGTACAATGTGCATTTATTTCACAAGATCAAATTTACATGCCTTGGCTCATTAACCTTTCGGGTCCCATATGTTGGTCTTTCAACCTTTTCTACAAAATGTGACTCGCTTTAGCAAAACCTGGCACTTGTCGGTAATTCATGTTTTGAAAAAATGGGCATTTTAAGTTCACACAATGTGTGTAAAAGACCTATGATTGTAAAATTGAAACAATCATATCTTCGCCAATCATTGACCAATTAGTTAGAACAAAGCATCACATGAAAGCTTGAGATGAGGCCTTTCTAATGGTGTGAAAATCTACATTTTCATTTTTACTGACAAGTGCCTGGTTTTGCTATAGCCGGTCACAAATGGTGACTGGCTTTTATGAAAAAAACTATTACTCACTGGTAAGTTGGCACCTGGAGCCAACAAAGCCAGAGGGGCACGAGCACACAGCAGCGTCTCCCGTTGGATTGAGGCTACAAACCCCTCCGTTCAAACACGGGTTGGTTGGAAAACATGGATCTGCAAGGAAAAACAACAACATGTATTATGACTGCATATCCATGCAATGCCAATTTGCACATAGGATTATACAACCGAGCATGGTGGCTTAGCAGTAAGAGTGACCGCCTCATGCACAGGAGGTCCAGGGTTTGAACCCAGACAGGGTCATACCAAAGACTTTTTAAATTGTACCTTCTGCCTTCTAGCCAGGCGCTCGGCATTTATAGAATGGAGAAGGGAAAAATAATCAAACGAGTTACCAGAGGACTGGCCCCCTTCTGTAGTTTTCGCTACATTTAGTAGACGTCGTGTGGCCTAGGGCTTATGAATCAGAGAAAGGCACCGACATATGTGCCAAAATTGGCACGGGAAGGACTTCAACTTTAATATCAAGAGAGTAAATACAAGAGTAAGAATACTTACTGGTGTACTGACAGATGTTGCCACTATACAGCTGTGGGCAGGTGCACGTCCTGGCCCCTCCTGTGAATGAGTTGCAGGTGCCTCCATTCTGACAGGGGTTGGCAAAACACACATCTAAAGGGGTAATAGAAATGGTGAAGGAAATGTTAGCCTATTCACTACTAAATTATTGAGATGCTGCTCTGTTATTACACATTAATGTACTCAAGGTTTTAAAATAATCTATTAACCTTATAAGTCTTTCCAAGTGTGATATATTTTTACTTGAATCATATACCAATATAATCAACAGATTCTGATAAATGATGTGTAAAGGTTTCATAGAAAAAAGAACATGCACCGTTTACCTGGTAAACATTAAAACTGATGGCAGATTCTATCACCTAATGGCTATAGATTTTGACTACAAATGAAAAGCCATCCACAATGCTTTTCAGTTCAATTGTAAATATATCTATAATTAGCGAGGAATTGAAAAATCATAACCCATTTTTGTTTTCCTGCTAGGGTAGTATGAAGAAAAAAATGGTAGCCTACCAATAGTCAAACAGCACAGTGCAAGGAAAATATTAAAGCTCTAAATGATTTTGGTTGAATTTAACAAAGTGAATGGGTGACGTTTGAAGGTTTTTTGACAAAACATATTGATATTGGTGAAAAAAATGATATCTGGCATTACCCGTTGATCCACAGTTGACTCCCTGGTATCCTGGCTGGCAGTTGCAGGTATAAGTGATTCCAAACTCATCCGACACACAGGTCCCTTGATTGAGGCATGGATTGGGGACGCAGCGGTCTGACGGAGCAAAGTAGAAAAGATAAAGTGATGATGAAACATCTCATTTTGGGTAGGGAGCATATCTCTTTGGGCCTAACAATTAGCATGTTTTGCAATAAATTAACAAAACTGAGAAATATTAATATATATACAGAGTACCATAACTCTACTTAAAGGTTATCTGATGCAAATATCTTCTGATTTGTTTGAATTTAATTTTTTTGTATTTTTTTGTGTCCATTCATGGAATGGATTGCCCTTGTCAGATACAAGTTGCTTTTCTTAGGGTTCCAAGAGTTACCATTACCTGTGTATTGACATTTAGTTCCTTTGAAGCCTGTTTGGCAAACACACTGGTTCGTTCCCAAGATGAAGCTGGACATACCATCAGCATCTGTAGCTTGCTATGTACAGCTTCATGAGCTAACTCTTATCAGTGGAAATATGAACTCTTATCAGTGGAAATATGAACTCTGTGAATGTACGGATCAGTGAAAATCTGGATTCTAGAACAATGTAAGGGTTTCTTAATACCTGTGTATTTACACTGTGTTCCTTTGAAGCCTATTTGGCACACACACTGGTACGTTCCCAAAATAATATTGCTTATACAATCAGCACCTATATTGCAATTTACATTGAATAATGTATGCATTTATACCTCTTATCATGTTGGAAGTATGGAATCGTACGATGTAGCTCAGTGAAAATTTGCAATTATGAAAATGCAAGAGTTCCTTACCCATGTATTGACACAGTGTTCCTTTGAAGCCTGTTTGGCACACACACTGGAACGTTCCCAGGATGATGTTGGGCAGGCATTGAGCACCGTTTCTACAGGGATTTTGCAGCACACATTGATCTGTCAAGAAAAAAGTGAAAATTAAAACCAAATTCACGGCTCAACACTAGCACTTGCTCAATAGTGCTAGGCCAGTATAAATTGATGGCAGGCCAATAACATACACCAAAAAGCAATGTTTAACTTATATTATTGCATTAATGACTAATTATACAAGTGAATCTTTAATTAGTATAAATCAAGCAATGAAAACATGTATTACTTACAATGTTGCATTCATATACAATTGTCAATGTCTTACCAATGCAAATGTATTTCAATTGACAAGTGCATGCATAATTGATATGAAACAACCAATCAATATTCACAAGAAATGTCATTATCTATTTTATTGCATTACTAGCTTGTATGAATTGTACATTCTTGACTCATCAAGGACACATATTTGTGGTTTGGTAGGCCTATTTTTGAGCAAGAATATTACAAGTTATAATAAGTGTACAAGGAATAAGAACATACATTTCTCTATCATGTGAGCCTTTTTGTTACTGTAACTGCTTTCATTTGCTCACATATATTTTTGAAGAGAGGACGACTGCCATAGTCTTACCTATGTTATTGCATTGCGAACCACTGTATCCATTTTGACAAGTGCATGTATAACTGGAGGTAGTGCCAAGGCGGTTACAGATGCCTCCATTTGAACAGGGGAATGAGAAGCAGGGATCTAGAAAGAGAAATATTAATTGTTACAACAACATTTGTCAAAAGCGGTTTGATGCATTATTGTATATTTGATTAAAAATAAATAAATGAAAAATGCTGCGATTGGGACCTGCGATTGCAGGTCCCAGTATTAACATGAAATGATGAACAGAGATCTACCAAAAATGATATACAGATGTGTTCATTTACATATTTATACACTAGGGCAGGGTTGCTTTGGGTTTGGGATAAGAGCTAGGGTTAGGATAATGTTAGGATTCAATTTCAAATGTTTTAATTGTACTATCATTATTAAAGGTGCACCTGTAAAGTGTCATATATTGCCCAAAATGACATTTGAGACTTCAATCCTATACCCAAATCATTGTGAGATATGTCTGAATGATGTGTGAAAGTTTCATTGAAATAGAACACTGCTTTCCTGGTTAAAACAGCGAACCTTATTCGTCAGCTTTTACAACTAATTACAGTATGACGGTTATGAAGTTTATGACCATAGACGCTCTTGAGCTGAATGATTATCAATTATAGATATTTTCATACTAAAGGGGCATTTTTAAAAATCTAGCCGAATTTTATTCTTCTCTTACCATATTAGCTAAACAACACGGTAGAAGATAAATGTGGAAGCTCAAAGTAATTTGTGTGGAGTTAGACACTTTACAGGTGCACCTCTAATGTGTTATGTAAATGTATCAATTTTAGGGGAATACCAATTTTCACAAGCCATGGCTTTCATGCAGTATTCCCTGATCCCTTTTATATCTGTATATACATTGTACTGTTTTAATTGTTGACAAAATTAATACATGAAAAGAAAAAAAAAAAAAGAAAGTCTCCATCCAAGTGACTTAACCCATTCCATACAGTTCTATTTTATTTGCCCAGGTATTTTCAGGACCATTCCTGAATGGGTTAATACAAAGCATTTGCAGAAGTAATGTCCACATTTCAATATCAATATCAACAGGTGGATATACAAGACAAGAATTGCCAATAAAAAATCAGTACGGAACATTCAAACTTTGTATTATATACTTGTACTTTTATGACATTATACACATAATCTAGAAATGATCACGCATATAACAACAAAATAAACAAAAAGGAGGCAGGTCTGCTTATTCAATCACAGATTCATTAATTGATTTCGTTTTTTCTTGGTCCTAACAATGCATGCTATATAACACTTCTGCAAAAGATAAGAGAAAATTTCACTTACTTGGGGGAATTTCACAGTTGTTCCCGGAGTAACTGTTGATGCAGACGCATTGATACGTTCCGTCATCCAATGGCCGACAGGTTCCCTGGTTGAAACATGGATTGGTAGGCTGGCAGGGATTATCTGCAAAGTGGAAAACAAGATGAGTGATAATAATAATTGTAATGATACATTATTTATTTATCAAGCGTATTATAATAATAAGCATATTCTGTGTGGGCTTTACAACACAATACAGAAATATAACAATGCATATAAACTTAAAAAGTTCAAAATGAAAAAGCATTCGAACAAACATTAATAATATATTATGTATCTTACTCTTCTCAAAAAGCTTTTCTAAAATGAAAAACTTATATTCAATCATAATAGTGAACATCTAATTCATTCACCATTGAGCAGGCATTAACAAAATAACTAAATACTATTATTGTAAATCTAAAAGTAGCAATTAACTTGCATTTTTCAGACCATTAGCCTGGATAAATGAACTTACATTGAACCTATTTCATACCTGAACACAAAGCAGTCTAATAGCCGTTTTGGCAAAACCTTATGAATTTAATGGATCAATTAAATGAAAACAACAGTTACAATACGTATTTGAGAACATACCACTCCTAGATTAGTCACATACCTCTTTCACATCCGAGCCCACCCAGGCATTCAGATAGTTGCACTCAGTGTGTTTACAATGACTGTGGTAATAACAATCATGCGCCAAGAATGTTGAAAGATGGAATGAGTGCTAAATATAAAGTAGCCATCATCATTATTAATTTTAACCCGTTCAGGACTGGTCCCGAAAATACTCGGGCAGGAGTCTATGGAGAATGCATGTTGTAGCAAAATCAGTCCATCCTGAATGGGTTAAGAGAAAATACCACACCTGGGCCCCGTTGCAGAAAGAGATACAATTGATTGTAAGTTCCAATTAATTGTAAGTCAGATCATGTGTTCTACATGCGCTAATCTGATTGGTTGAAACGCGCAAATTTGCTGACTTACAATCAATTGTAACTTACAATCGATTGTATCTCTTTCTGCAACTGGACTCTGGATTAGTAAACTTACCTATCTGACACCTGAGCCCAACCCATGCATTGAGGCAGTTGCACTCAAAGTTAGTGTCCCCTCGTTCAACACAGGAGCCTCCATTCAGACAGGTCGTCACGGTACACGGTGAAGGAGCTAAACAAAGGATAACATAACATAATAATATTATAACATAACATAACATCGTGCGTTCGTTCGTGTCTCCTTAATTAGATGAAGATACAAGATACAGTTCCTAAATTAAGTTCTTCCATCTCTCGATGGCTGCGATGGCCGTCTCATTAACAAGGGACAGGTCTTCATAACATAACATAACATTGGCATTGGAAGTTATATAGCGTCTTGTCGAAGTGATATAATGTGCATCGGATAATAAAGATACACCAATGCAGAGCTTGAAATGATTGTAAATCCATCCTGGCCCCAAATGATATCTTTGCTTGTGTTGATCTGTTCTGGTTTCTGAATGCTAACTTTCCCTAGTGTGACTCCATTAACCCCTTGCCTACGGGAACCGAGTGGGCTACGCACAAAGTCTATGTTGATTTCAAAATCTGAAGGGAACAGGTTAACGACTATAAGACAGTTGCACTCAAAATAGTCTTCATGTTCAACACAGGAGCCTCCATTCAGACAGGTCGTCATGGTACACGGTGAAGGAGCTAAACAAACAATAACATAACATAACATTACATTGGCATTGTAATGATGTGCATCAAACTAGTCTAAGCAGTTAAAATAGACAGTTCGTCAAAGTACAAGGTGAAGGAGCTACACAAATACAAAATCATTCAATACATAGCTCGATATTACTAGCAACCGGTCAGCCTCATTCAGACATGTTGTCAAGGTACATGGGGAAGGAGCTAGAGAAATACAAATACATCAATGCCGAGTTTGATATAACTGGCAACTGCTCAGAGACCTAATGTTCTTTCAAGTTCACAAACTGTTTTCTGTTTTCTGAATATAAACTTGTGTAAAGCCAAACAGGGCTTCACTTACACATTCTCTATTTAATAAAATGTTGTTTTTTATGGAACTGTCATTCCTTACCTCTGCAATTAACAAACTGGCACGACCTTGTGCCGCCAGTGAGGGTGAAGTCTGTAGAAGCAGAGGGACTCTCTTGCAGTTCAAAGCAGACATAGGTCACATCTGAGCATTCTAACCCACTCAAGTCAAGGCTAGCCTATTAGTGCAGACAAGAAAAAAATAACATATATGGTAAAAATGCATTTTAAAACAGCTCAACTGGTCATTAGACAGTTCTGTAGCATATCTTTCTAGAAAAGAGAAACACATATGACGCCTACTGCAAAGCCAGGCTCTCATCGTTTTGAGAAGAAAGCAAAGGCAAAGGATTTTCTTGTAGCTGAAAGCATGCAATGGTCACATCTAAACTTTCTAACCCACGTAAGTGAAGGCTGGCCTATCTGTTCTAAGAGAAAGACCAAGTTTGTAATGAGCAAAAGATAATATTTCTCGTACCAGGCATTTATTTGAAATTTGTTGCCAAATATAGTTACAATATTCTAGTTTAACTATTTTAGACAAGTTTAAATGAAAACTATACCTGTAGTCTCTTTTCCATCAATAAATATATACATTTGAAGTACAGCTTGTCCATTATATATTCATTATATACTTACCTAGTGGGTACCTTGGGGAACAAACCGATAGACTTGATTCTACAAGTATTGTGATGTGACATGACCATGGCACTCAGAGTGCTAGGTAAGGTTAAACAGTTTTGTTTTGTCTGTTGAATTGACGGAAAGGAGTGAAAAACTTCAAACTTACCTGAAGATTAGACAAAGACAGCGAACCACCAGCCGTCAAGCCGTTGTTGATCTGAGAGCTCGGAATGACAGCATACTGCTGGGACGTGCTACTCCCCGGTCCTCCATTGAATGATGTGGTCGTATAGACCAGGACCTGCCACAGACCACTGCCACTCACACTCGCCGTGTTCTGATTGGAGTTTGCCGTGAGGTCAAAGGTTATGGTGCTGGTCTCGCCACTGGTGACTGGAGTACCAGAGGTGATGGTGCCTTGAGTGTTGATGAGTTGGACGCCTGGAAAAGAAGACATGAACCCATTGACTTCAAGATGTTGTAATATGAGGATTAGGATGGTTCACATGATGGCTATTTGGATTTCAAAGACAAAAATATTAGTTATTTTATTTACAGTCTGTACTTAGGTTACAGACCATGGTACGAAGTTTGCCGTGATGTTGTTGATTTGAAAACCTACTTCAGACTGAAAAAGATGTGCAGATACGCATCGAAACTACCTTCGGTAAGCTAGAACTTCTTGTTGTGTGAGTTAATCTGATTAGAGGTAGAATAACTTGATGAATGCATTACAAATGCAGTGATGATCAAATTTAAAAACAGGAAATTGATACATGTCAAATTCAGTTACAAGCTCAAATCTGGTTTACAAGTGACAATTTCAAACATTTACCCATAGAAAAAACCGAATTCATGCTAGACATATTTTACCAAAGAGCAACATCAAATTAAATATCTGGGCAGGGCTCTTTTCAGTTCCCAGTGAGTGCAGTACGGAATTGCTGACATAAATGGTACCCTGGGGTACCAGACGAAAATCCGCCATTTTGTTTAATTATTTATTTTATTTTTAGGGCTGTACTGTGGGCATAGCGTGCATACAATGCACAACACAATACGGTTGTACTTCGAGTGGACACAAGATGGCGCAACACAACGCGGGATACCAGGGTACAACGGTACCCCGTGGTACTGCGTGTGTCATCAATTGACAAAATACGATACTCTTTTATATTTAAACCTTGAACCTGTTGTGAAATGTATTGAAATTGTGAGAAACATCAATATCTTGAAGGAAATACATAAACATGTATGTTTGTAGACCAATAATGACTTACCTAGACAAGTTATGGGAGCACATGACACGCTTTGCCCAAACGTGACGTCAAAGTCGATGCTCGGGTTTGAGTTCTTGGTCAGCTCAGAACAAAAATATGAAAACTCAGTGCAGTCGATGCCGGAGAGGTCGACGTTGGTAGCGATGTTGCCAATTTGAGTGGTGGATCCAGCCAGAGCGAGAGTGCTCTGCTGGCCCGACGTCAGCTGCACGTTGTTTGCAAGACCGACGCGTGAACCAGACCCATCAGGCTGATTGCTTACAAAAGTGTTGACGGCCCTGAAGGCACAAGAAATGTGAGATCATGGGGAGGGGAATATGAATGTTTAATATCAATTTGCAACATGTGTTCAAGTTCCATATTCATTATGTGTCCCTCAATCCTGCACCATAAGCATGATTCTATTTGTTGTGATGGGTTTTTTTTTAATTTCATATAGTAGTTTAAACTTTATTTACTCCATAATAAAAACAAATATGTACAATTCATAACAAGTTTACAATGATTAAAAATGCATATGATTGATAAATTTGTATCACAATCAGAGTTATTTGTCATACACTTTCATTCATAATCATTATGAGATGAACTGTTCTGTGAACTAATGCACAAACTTACCACTAGTGATTTGTTTGCTTCAGTTTTGAACAAAATTGTAATGCAAGATTTGCATCATGACACAAACTTACCACAAGTTGGAGCCTATTGCACTCCCTCCTGTACTGTCGCTAGTCAGTCTTATAGTAAAGCTGACTGGGTTTGAGTTGGAGTTTTCACGAAGGCTGAATCCTGAGAGTAGCGATGATTGGACCTCAGTGATGTCCACTCCTACAAAACAAAGAAAATAATAATTATGCATTAAGCAATAAGCACATCAATAAAGGAAGAAATTTTTTATTTCCAGAAAGCTGACCTTATTAAAAGCCTATGTAAAAAGATTTTCCCCAATATTTTTGTATTACTTTAGATTATGTTTATACCCTGTCTGGCATCAAACTCAATTGGTTAAGTAGTTAGTTTTTATAATGTGCATTAATGTTAAGTGGGAAATATTAATCATACTGTGGCCATTTTCACTGCACTGTGAAATGTACAATATCCTAGAAACGACCGATATCCTATAAAATAACAAAGTCATACTCTTTATAAACAGTAGCTATTTGCTGACTGGTCTCTATAAATAATATTGTTCTTTATTATTATAATAATACCTCTACATTCAGTCGGGATGCAACCAACAAGCGAGCCACTCAGCTGGAAATTTGGGTTTGGGTTATCTCCCTTGGCGACCCGGGCGCAGATGTACGGGACAGCGGAACAGGCCATGCCCCCCAGATTCAGGCTGATCTGGGTGCCCGCTATCGTAGCCTGACCGCCGGATGCGAGACTCGTGCCCGACTGGGCGGTAGACAGCTGCGGTATGATATCGCTGATGGCGGTGACTCCATTCCCGTTGGGGAGGGTGTTGGTGAAGAAGGTGAGCTTCCAGAGACCGGACCCGCTGATGCTCTTCCCGGAGGGGCTGCTGTTGAGCTGCACGTTAACGTTGAGCGGGTTCTGGACGGTGCTCTGCTTGATGGTCCCCGAATTGATTACCAGCTGGACGAACTGCATGATTACTCCTGAGGAAGGAAAACAACAAGTACTTGAATAATAATTTCAAGACTTACTCATTTCATATAGTATTTGGTGAATACAGAACCCATGTTTTTATCAAGATTGACGCTACGTTCATAAATGGGCGTCCTACTCAACAAAGCAGTTGGTAAATTGTACAAAACTTGATCTTTAAAAAGACAGGTGTCCTACTCACCTGCATCAATGGTCTGACATCTGAAGCCTCCCATCCCAGAAAACAGGTGCATGTGAAGAATGGCATATGTTTCTCATGAGCCACTTACTATGACCCATCTTCAAATTCAGTTTTAGGTTCAATACATCAACTTGGTTCGTGTGAGTGATGTCTACTATGACTCTAGTTCAAATTGAGTTCTAGATCCCATACCTCATCAGGGTTCCATGAGTGATGTCTACATCAATTACTGCTTTAAATAGTGTTTCTCACCAGAACCCTTCCCATCCAAGATGACGGGTGCAAGTGTAGAATGTCTACTTACTATCCCTTACAGAAATCTAAGTGTGTTGCAAGCCAGCGACTAGCTTGCGGCAAGCTTAATAAGCGATCTCTGCCCGAATTAAGCTTGCGAACATTTATCTGCACGCTTGAAATTTCACCAGAGATCGCCTATTAAGCTTGCTGCAAGCTAGTCACTAGCTAGCCACAAGCTAGCCGCTGGCTTGTGGCACGCTTAGGATTTATGTAGTGGATGATTCTAGATTCAATGAATGATCAACCAGGATCATGTGGATGATGGCTTAACAAATAGCTAGTTTCAACTTGTGAAAGACTCTGCATGTTTCTTACCTGGGTCAATGGTCTCACACCGGAAGCCTTCCCATCCCAGAGGACAGGTGCAAGTGAAGGATGTCTGCAGGTTTGTACAGGTTCCTCCATTCTGGCAGGGGTTGCTGTTGCATACGTTGATGGCTGAGGAGTAGTATTTGGAGTAAAGAAATAATAAATCGCAATTTGCATTTAGTTCCTAACGTATTTCGGAATAACCAGTACTAGTATGTGATGTTTAAGATTCTAATATCCCCATAGACTTCGTAAATAGCCCACCCGGTTCTCGTAAGCAACGGATTAAGTACCATCAGCCATCAATCCCTTCAGTACCACCTGCAACCATCAAAGGACTCAACTGAAGACAATACCCTCTGCTACAGCGGTCACATCCAAAACATCCACTCCATATCTTGGAGTGTGGTGGAATAGACTGCACAAAAAATACTCAGGCAGGTGTCAATGGGGAAAAATCCATCAGTCCCGAATTGGTTAAATATCAAACGGTAAGTAGAAAATAGCAAAATAGTGAATAGTGAAATAGTGTATACCTTACAATAATATATAATTTTCTACAGTGACTAGTTGACATAATGGTGTAATTTGTGAAGAAGATGCTTGTGTAAAATATTTGGTGGTTTGCACAAGTTCCTTCATTCAGACAGGGGTAGCTGGATGACTCTTTAAGGGGGTCAGAAATTTAATTCTCTATACTATTGTTTTCATCCAAGCATCTTGAGTGTTATCATTATCTAAAAGAAAAAGGAAACATGTATGATCTTACCGGTCTGACAGAATGTATCAGTCCACCCTGGAGGGCACTGGCATACATAGCTTAACGCCGACTCCACACACAGAGCCCCGTTCTGGCACTGGTGATTCTCGCATGGATCACGATCTGCAAAATAATTTAAATTGACCATAAAAAGTGAAAACAGGTAAAGGATACATCTCCAAGAAGCCAGGAGAAACAAGCATAAATTTCAATTAACCTAGTTTTTTATAGAAAATTACCAGAATTTATTGAAGTTTATTATTAATTAGAAAAGTAACTTATTTACAAATTTGCCTGTTCCTCCATCCAATAAAAATGAATTTGAGAAGGTTGCCATTTGATGTGTGTACAGGGATAGGAAGTATACTGCAAATAATTGTACAGGGCTCAAGCCAGGCGCTTTATAAAATAGGTTAAGGATACATTTTGAGTACAGGGATATATTAAATTTAACTGTACATCAAACTGAGAATCAAATTTTAGCCACACTTTATTTGATGCTAGAATTCACTCGTTTTTTTCCTATAGGCTCAATCGGGCAAGTAAAATATACATTTACCAAATTTTGCTGGCCCTAATATTAGAATTAAGTGGCCCTAAACACAGAAAAAACATATACATTTATATTTATTTTGGTTGCCCATTTGGGAAAGTGACATTGTACTTTAATCACTTTCAGTGGCGCAAAGCTCTTTTAGGTGCCCCATAGACTTTGTACACAAGCCACTCGGTTCCTGTGGTCAAGGGGTTAAGTGGCCCAAAGCTCATTTTGGTGGCCCTGGGCCAGAGGGCCTGTACTCACCATCACAAGATGGGCTCTTGCAGGACACGAGGGACAAGGGTGAGTTTCCAGAAAGTGTGAAGTCTGGGTTCGAAGCGGGATTCTTGCTCAGCCTCACGCAGACAAAGGGAATGTCCATGCATGCATACTGTGTGAGGTCCAACGACGTCTGGAGGTTGTTAAGGTTGAGGGTGTTTCCAGCAGTGAGAAATGCACTCGATGCGGTGAATGGAAGATTAATTGACTGGGAAAGACTTGTTGTGCCTTGGCCGTCTGCTTGCGAATTGATGAAGAATTCAACCTTTGTGCAGAAAGCAGAACAGAAATATGTAATTTGATGGAGCTTGCATAAATACAACCAGTGTTCAAAATAAAATCAAGAGGGGTTAATCCAAAGTTAGCATCATTATGTATTTGTACTAGCTGACTTGAGTTCCTCAAAATTTAATAGCAAATAATTTTGGCAATTTTTGCTCATTTTGGGTATTTATATCAATGCCCCTACATCACATTGCATTATTTTGTGATTTGATAATTCTTCACCATGCTGGTACCAAAGATAATCATGCTGTGTTATGGGGAAAAGTGAATGTTATACCATATATTCAAACAGTTTTAAATGGGTTAAAGCAATTACAAATGCACAAACCATGTCCGAATGTTTCATGACCCACCTGCATAAGCATACCAAGGAGGGTGGGGGGACCCCCCACTCACCACCCTCTTAGCGAAAAAATACTGTGAGTCAAAGTAAGTGGCAATAAAATACTGTTTTAGGTATTTAAATGCACCCCAACTACGCCACTGAATAGTTTGAAGTTGGAAGATTATTAACAACAAAACAATATCGTACATACATCATCAAGTGCATGTAAGACAAATTATCATAAATAATTATGGTAGGTACTAACAGAACAATGAAATACTAAAATAGATTAGCTTACTGAATGAAGCTAAAACAACCCCCCCCCCCCCCCCCTTGAAAAAAATCCTGGGTATGACTATATGCCCACCTGCCAAAGATTCTGTCCACTGATGCTTGCTCCTGACGCCAGAGAGTTTGCTGCCAGGTTGAACGTCACCAGGTTGTTTGGTGAACTGGCTTGGAGCGGCTGGCCGGATGTTACTGTATAGTCAACCGTGTTGACTACCACTCCTACACAAGACAGAGAACATTGTACAGTAGAACCTTGTTAAAAAGAGCTCCTAATAAACAAAATCCTCATATAACAAAGCAATTTTACTGGTTCGAGCCATAAATATTGTTTTTGTCTCCCTGATATGACAAGGTAATTCCCATTGTCATACAGACCTCATTATAAGAAGGTTCAACTGTATTATTTGTCAATGGTCATGCCTTTATATTCTGAGGTGTGCAGCCAAATGGCTTGGAATGTATTCAAATATTGAAAATTAACATGATATTGGGTGTGCTGGCCAGATGTTACTGTATAGTCCACCGTGTTGTCTACCACACCTAAATAACAACAAAAAAGATTACATTGTTATGTCATTGGTCATGCTGCTTAATTCTGAGTTGCACAGCCAAAATACCTTGCGATGTACATGTATTCACATATTAACAGTTAACAGGACATCGGTCTGAAGCTGCTGACCAGATGTTACTGTATAGTCCACTGAGTTGATAACTACCCCTACACAAAATAACAGATTATTCTGAGGTGTGTGGCCTTAAGTGTTAATCAGTTTAAATCCTCAATTGAAAAAACACTGAAATGTTATCCCCTACTGACCATACAAAAGAATTTTAAGTCATTAGGGGCAAATTGCTTTACATCTCTACACATAAGTCAACCCAAGTAAAGTATACATAATTACGCCATGCTTGCCTTGACATGAGACAGGGGTGCACGATGTGAGAGAGGTTGAGTCGGGTACGGGAGTGAGTGTGAAGGCGGGGCTTGAACCCTGGTTCCTCCCAAGCACAGCACACACGTACTGCAGGTTGCTGCACAGCGACCCACTGAGGTCCAGCATCCCATTCACGCCAAAGAGGGAAGCACGGTTACCAGGGTTGAATATTCCAGTGCCTGACTGGATTGGTGTTAAAGAGACCTGCAAAGAACAAGATGCAAACAGTTAGTATAACATAGAGCGTGAAGAAATATTGCCATTTATAAGATACATGTATTCAAAGCACACACATACTGCAGGTTGCTGCACAGCGACCCACTGAGGTCCAGCATTCCATTCACGCCAATGAGGGAAGAACGGGTACCAGGGTTGAATATTCCAGTGCTGGATTGGATCGGTGTCAGGGTGACCTGAATAGAACAAGAAACAAGCAGTTAGTATATAACATAGGGCATGAAGAAATCTTGTGATTCATAAGATACATGTATTTGAAGCACACACATAATGCAGGTTGCTGCACAGCGAACCACTGAGGTCCAGCATTCCATTAAAGGGACTTAACATTGTCCAAATCTTCAAAATCCAATTGGAATTCTAGCGGTTCCCTCATACTTTGTTAAATTCGTATTAACAATAAAAGCATGGGACAGGTTTCGGTTTTTTTAATTTCCCTTTCGTTCAAAAGATATTTATGATTGAAGTGTTCAGATGTTAAATTATCCACTGCATCGCCAAAACTGTGTACAAAGTGAGTGCATGAGTTCGTGAATATCACTTTGCATTTTTGCTCATTACTAGGCCACATAACGTCCATTTAACTTAAAATTTTCACACCACACCCAGTGGACATATCAGATAAAAAAAATATAAATTAAACCTCCTTGATTGTATCAACCACTCTTAACATTTTGCACATGTCAACAAAGTTACTAGATCCCTGTCCAATGAGGGAAGCTCGGTTACCGGGGTTGATTGAACAGCTGAACAGTCCAGAGATTGTTACCTCTCTCTCTTGCTTCTTATAACTCAATAAAAAGGAATCATTGGCTCATGGTCAACATTTTCCAAGAAGCTAACAATAAAACTACAGCATGGGGCTATAACAATTGCAAAGTACTAATAATACCTGTTGACTGGATGTCTGCATGCCGGAGCCTGATATATCACTGCTGCTTGCAATTTAGGCTGATCGATACTGTCTTCAGATTGTTCCCAAAGAATGTTCAACTCATGCTCAAAATGCTTCAGGAAATGACACATATATACTAATAAGAATATAAACTAAGAAAGTTAATGCTGATTTACCTGTTGAGTAGAAGTCTGAATGCCAAAGCCAGATATATCACTGCTGCTAGCGTACAGCTGAACGGTCCAGAGATTGTTCCCGCTCACACGACCTCCACTCGCATCAGTGTCAATGTTGAGGTTAAAGTTCAACTGGTGCTGTCCGTTCCTTTCAATGAGAGGCGCTCCGCTTGAAACGGAGATTGATGTATCAGTTACCACCACACCTAAAATACAAAATTACATCAATACAATAATAACTGAAAGAGATAAATAACCCCCATCATAATTTCATAAAAACAGGTAAAAAAGAATTGTTGTTTAGCTAGCCAAATCAGACAAAATAAGTGAATTTGTATATAAGTACGAAACCTCTTATCAATTGCTTGTAAATGAGTTTTCTATGGACAAGATTGCTCATTCCTACATGATGTTCAAATTGGCATAACTCTCCTGTTTCTTTCCTACTATTATTATTATTATTTCCACTGATTGGTCCTCTCATTTCTCTCAATATTCTGATTCTGAGGGATAACATTAAAGCTGCCCTGGAATTCCCCTTTGATACAGACAAAGAAGTCTATAAAGACCACTAAATAAAACTCAGGTTTTGTATTTCTATTAAAAAGGTCTTTCTAAACAGTTTTGCTTACATGTAAACCTCTTGCTAATTTTGTTTGGGTTTCATAGACCGGTGATGCATCTAGACAGTTGATAGGAAAGTGGGTTTGACTGTACTTTGTGTAGCCTTCTACTCACCTCTGCACATCAAGGACTGACAGACAACCTGCGGCGGCCTGGACAGAAAGAAATCTGGCGACGGTGAATCCCCTTTCTCCACTTCCACACACAAGTATGGTACATCGTCGCACGACACGCCGGAATTCTGCAAGTTCCACTGAACCCCCATCCCCTGTAGCTGGGTGACCTGACCGAGGACAACGTCGGCTCCGGATTGAGTGGCGGTAAGCGTGAGAGGTGTCTCAAGGACCCGAGTCCCGGCCCCGTTGGCGCTCGCGCTACCAAAGACGGTGGCTTTCCAGAGGTTCGAGCCGGTGACGCTGCCAGCCGCAGCATTGGGGCTCATGGAGACGTCAAAGGTGATGGTCTGGGAATTGTAGCCCTCCCGTACGGTGCTTCCAGAGGTGATTGAAAGTTGTGTGAAGATAATTTCCACCCCTGAGTTAAGAAAAGATGGTCAATAAAGTTGATCATTAATTGCATTATTGTTGATTCTTCCAACTGGGAAAGCACTCGGGTATAGCGCTACAAGACATGATGGACAGTTGTGTGAAGATTATCTCAACTCCTGTTTTAAAAAAAGAATATCAATAATGTTGATTGGTTCAATTTTATTTTTTGTATTATCTTATTGATGGGAAGAGTAGCCCAGGTTGTAGAAGGCTTAAACGCCCTCACGTATAGTGCTACGCGAGGAGATGGACAATTGTGTGAAGATTATTTCGTCTCCTGTTAAAAAAAGAAGGTCAATAATATTGATCCATTTTAATTTGTTAGTTATCTTTATTTTAGTTGAACAAAATTGTTTAAACTCAGCACACCTTGAAGCGAAAAGGAAATAAATACAAATAATACCTAAGCATGTGATAGGGGAACACCCAATCAGCGCTGCATCAGTTGGGTCACCAGCCACAGCAAAGTCAACCGAAGGACTGCTTCCTCTACCGATAGTAGCACAGAAGAAGCTCATCTGGGAGCAAGAAGCCTGATTGACGATAAAGCTTCCCTGCAGATTCGTGAGCTGCGTCGTTAGGGGCGGTATCCAGGACACCCGCCCTTGCTGGGAGGAAATGAAGATCTCCGTCTGACCCACGCGAACGCCCGTTCCGGTTGCGGTGCGACTGAAGAATGCGTCCACCCGCCACAACTCGGAGCCGATGACGTTGCCCACGGCGCGGGAGGATGGTGAGAAGCTGAGGGTGAAGCTGACCCCCTGTGCATTCCTGCCCTGCACCACCTGGGAGTTTGGGGTCGGGGTTGTGATGGTTTGGGAAACGAGTACAACCACTGCAAAGAAAAGAAGAAAATGATATTATGAGATATGAATATAAGACACAGGAATGTTCCCAGTCCCACCCCTCCCCCGCCCCACACTATTATAGGGTAGTTCCACTATATAGCATATCTCTGTATATCTGTTTGAAATCTGGAAGATACTAACAGAATACTGGCAGGAAACAGAATGATGCGGACCAAGTTCGGAATGGACTAGTATTTTAATTTTGGCTTCATTTCGCGTGAAACAAAACATCATGGGTCAGAAAGGGAACGGAACGAGATACACTACAGTGGGACTATGCCATTAACAAATAAAGAAATAAAGAGTGTGATCGGCAACGACTGCTCACTAACCACGTAACCAATCTTCCGGGTCCCCATTTATACATACCTTGTGTACAGAACTGGCCGGTGTACTGGTCAGGGCATAGACACACGTAACTGACCCCGCTGGGCTGGCATGTAGCTCCATTCTGGCACTGGTTGGTTATACATGGGTTCGAGTCTGTTAATTAACATAAATAAAAAGCAAAGATAGACAATTTATGGATCAGATTATGTGCACAAATACAGGAAACTATATACATGTATTAATCAATTGATAATTGTATTCCCAGGAAAGAGAAAGAGATGCAAAAGATTGTAAGTTACAATTAATTGTAAGTCAGGTAACATGACTTAATGCCAAAATATGGTTGGTTAAAATGCACATATTTTCTGTCTTACAATTGTAACTTACAATCGGTTGACAATAAGTCAATAGTTCCAATAAAATTATGTCTTGCTCCACAGACTGCCGGTGGGTGTTCGGCATCGTGGACATCTTTACCTGGTAAAAGAAGAGGTAATAATTATTTGTGATTATCCCAGACCCAGGAGAGATGTAATTGTCAAATTGTGCAGTTTCGATCTCGGGCTCGATCTAATGATGACAATCTTGATTCTAGCTTGTACAAAAAGATCATTATATTAAAGGGACAGGTCCACTTTTACAAAAAGTCTGAACAGCTTTCAGTTGACGGATGGGGATCAATGTAACACGCAAAAAAAAAATCAGAGCGAACAGCCCTCTAATTTGGATTCTACGAATGAAAAACGAATGCGTCCCTCCATTTAAACTATATGTCGGTCAATAAAGGAGTTCAACTGATTTAGCATAATATTACAACAATATAGTACTAATTCTCGTAAAGGTATTGTGAAGCCGACATTTGTTAACGTATGTCACGGAAAAAGATCTCAAAAAGAAAGAATATATAATTACATGTAGTCAGTTTAAGCGATGTTTGGGTATTTTGCTTGGTAAACGCTCACACATTAGTACTTATGCGCGGGTCACGTAGGGGTCATGCATACCAATCTGGCACTCCGTGAAATCTATAAACGAACTTACTCACCGGCCGAAAATACGTATGTACCTAATTAACCGACGTCCCTCAGTTTATTCAGTTTTAGGTCTATAACTCCACGAAAAAGAGATTTCAAGCCCTATTTTTTTCAGGCATGCTATTAAATGACATTTCCTTTCATATTTAAGACAATAACCTCGCAACTTTTGAATTTTGGCTTGCAAAAGTGGATCTCTCCCTTTAAAGGAGGGGGGTAATCCCGGCTTTGATTCAGGTTTATAGCTTTAAATATGTGCCTTTATTGATATACCACACTCTTTTTTTCAAAGAAATCCGTAAGTTGGGAAAAAAAGGTAAATTTCATGCAACTTTTTTGCTTTATTACGCATCGGCGTTCCATGCTCCTAAAAAAAGTCATTTATAGCAGAGCGGGAATGTGCGCACGTGTCACCCGATTCATGACATCACATGCAGACCGCAACGCGGAGGAATGTGCATTGTTTACATGCAGAGCCTATGACTTGCTTGTAAAACAAACTCGTTTTTGCTTGTAAATTGAGGTTTTACTGAAAATGCTTAAGAATTGCTAAGAAATGAATTGTAGCAGGATGCAGCTACACATCTGAGTGTATATCGTCCATGATATAAACCTGAACAAATGTTTGCAAATATTGAAACAAATGGAAATAATATCTGTGTC
>JBAMJV010001353.1:62500-162500 GCA_037951105.1 Echinarachnius parma | reverse complement strand
GTACCACACCATCCATTAGAGTATAGTATAAATATAAACAATACATAAACCACTTGAATAACCCTATATGAACTAAGCAGCAGAGCGTGGGTGCAGCATATGTACGGAACGTTAACTTTTTTTCTTCCTAATTTCACACGTATGATTAATATTATGATGAATTGATTTTTAAAAAAGGAAATCTAAATTACAGGACCATTATTTTACAAACAAACCTGTTTGGATCATTCGGAAGCGTGGAGGTAGAACGCAAAGAATGACATGGTATGGTTGACTTCCTATTCAAACATGAACTTTGGTAACTGACGAAACTATTTGTATAGTTGCAATTTTGAATAATTTGTAGCATGACAAATTTGTCCCCATGAAAAGGGAATGCAAGTTTGTCAGTCATCATGGTTCTATATAGGAATTATAATGAGATATTTGGTTGGTTGTCAGTTTCAGTTATACTAGAACAGTAAACATTAAACATACAAAAGGGGATGTAATATATCGTAATGTGGCAAGCCAAATAACACTCATGGGTCTTGCATGGAGTTCACATGCTACATGTATACTAAGTTTAAAACATGCAAATAAAACAAAATCAAGCACCCACATTACTTTTAAAAGAATATTTATCTTTCAGAAACAGGTGTACGAATACCGTAGAAACCCGCTGTGAAGCACCTATCGATGTTTTGTGTTTAAAGAGCGCTCTCAAACACCGAAAGGGAGACATTATTCAAGAATGCAAATGGGGTAATGAATAATTGAATATTCATGAGAATAATAACGAAAGTGAATCTCATAAAAACGCCGCCTAAAATAGACAATGTGACTGTGTTTGATAGGGGGTGTGTACAGGGGATCCCACCCCCACGAAGCTCCTGTCCCCGTTGTTAGTGAAGATTCAAACAGATGAATCAACTCACAGGAACGAACATGAGAGGACAATTTGTAATGAAGGTATATAGGATATCTTAAATGCAGACAATCACAGTAAAGCTTCAATATACGCCTACATGTATGGCGTACTATCAACGTTATTGCCCCCCCCCCCCCCCCCCCCCCAGTTCGTCAAGTAAACGTTTACCAACTTACACCTCTCTGGGTTGCATTAATTCAGCCACTGGTGGCCTAGATGTATGTGTGTTTATTGTTTCAATACAATGGTTTCCTGTTGTTCGGTTTAAAGACTCAGGAAAGAGGTAAATGGGGGTATTTGTGACGGTATTATAAGCTTCGTTTGTACGACATAAATTGTTATTGTTCCTTAAATTCGACGTTGTCACTGACAACTTGCTCCTTCGGTAACACTTTATGCCATGTACATTGCAAGATCATTCATCCACCCACTGAACAAAAGCTATTTATGCATACATCAGAATGCTTGACAACAGACAATGCTTGCCTGACCTTTCATAGAAAGCATGTTTGATGAAGCGAGAACGATAACGTGTGTTCATTCAAACTTAACAAATACATGTATAACCTGATTGTGTCGTGTCGTGTGTCGGCTTCGTATTACCAGGGTCAGATCCAGGAAGGTGAAAAAAGAAAAATGATTATGAGAAACAAGAATCATGGAAAAGAGATGACACAGCGAATGAATCACAGACAAGTGAAAATAAAAAAAATAGAAAATCAAAAAATAGAAAAAAAATCAAAAAAAATCAAAAAGCAAAAACATAAATGAATGTAACGTGTAATTTACATTTAATCGCAATATAAATATAAACATTGAACTTAATTCCCAAAATAATGTTAACAAAATGGCACACCTAAGAAGATTCGAACCAGTTCCACCAGGTTGATGGGTTTCGATTTCCGATGAGCTAACTAACAAACTTCATATGTTACGTGGTTTTTATCGTTCTATATCTCTAAACCTCCATGTCTAAATTAGGTGATATTTGTTAAGTTCGAAAGAACACATGTAATCGTTTTGGCTTTTTTATGAAAGGTCAGACAAGCATTGTCTGTTGTCAAGCGCTCTGATGTATGCAGAAATAGCTTCTATTCTGTTCAAGGGGTGCATTATCTTACAAGGTTGGGGCAGGGTCTGCATGGAACAATACGAATGTGCGTCGTACAAATAAAGCTTATTATACCGTTACAAACACTCACATTTACCCTTTTCCTGAGTCTTTAAACTAGACAACATGGGCATACCATAGGCTGAATCAATGTAGTCAAGAGAGGTGTAGGGTGGTAAACGTTTACCTGACAAACCGGGGGGGGCATGAACGTTGATAGGTCATGTAGGCCTACATTGAACGCTATATGAATTTGAAATATCCTTATATACATTCATTACAAATTGTCCTCTCATGTTCGTTCCTGTGAGTTGATTCATCTGTTTGAATTTTCACTAACAACGGGGACAGGAGCTTCGTGGGGTGGGATCCCCTGTACACACCTCATATCAAATACAGTCACATTGTCTATTTTTGGCGGCGTTTTCATAGGATTCACCTTCATTATTATTCTCATGAATATTCAACTATTCATGACCATCATTTGCATTCCTGAATACTGTCTTCCTTTCGTAGTTTGGGAGCGCTCTTTAAAAACAAGACAGCAGCAAGTCATCAATAGGTGCTTCACAGCGGGTTTCTACGGTAGGCGTAGGATTACGAGGTGGGAAGCTAGGGGACTGCACCCCCCCCCCCCCCCCCCCAAAGAGTTTTAATTTGGACAATTTGGGCATATAATCCAGGCAAAACCATATCAAATTCGGGTTTAATCATATCATAATCGTGCAAAATAATGTCTTACTCGGGGAAGTTCATGTCATATTCAGACAAACTCATGTCATATTCGGGCAAATATATCTCTCGTTTGGGTATCACCTTCGTCATCAAGGGAAATTTAAACATAATTGTCGGGTAAAATCGTGTCATATTCGGACTTTAATTAACCATAACAAAAAAATTAAAAATCATCATCATCAAAGTGGTGTAGACCATTTTTGGTTGCTTGTCAGGTGCAAAACGAGAAGGATAATAATCGGGCAAAAGATCTCAGTCCCTGGGATAAACTCAGAAAACAAACTCGGAAAACATTATTTTGCCTCGGCTGTGCATTGTCAATGTTATTTCTATTATGCTAATTGTGTGTAGCTTCTCATTTTGAAGCCGTCGCTTATTGCCCGGTCACATATCAACGGATTGCGTAAACGGACGTCAAACGGAGAGCTAAATTTTCCATCCGTTTGTCTCCGTTCTTATGCGTTTGTTGTCCGTTCCTTGTCCGGTGATGTACGTTGTTCTATGTTCTGTACATAAAGCAATGGAGACGACTTTCATCACCGGATAATTTCATTTCGCAAATTTTCTATTCGTTGGGCATTCGTTTCCGCTATCCGTTGATATCTGACCGGGCCATTACGTATGACATTCCCTACAGTTTAAAATTAACTTTATATTATGTACTAAGTTATCAAACGAGTTATGTTTTCCCGCTTATATACCTTCATTAGAAAGCAGAGTCGCCGTTTACACAAGAGACAGCAGTTGAGAATGAGAGCATATTTAGTTTATGCTACTCTTTGGCGTGTTTATTGTATGCATTTTAGAGCAAACATTTTACTTTACGGACCCAAAATCTAGTCAATTATCAAGCGCGTTATGTTTTCACACGTCTCTTTATATAGTCAGTAGCAATTTTACTAAGTTTTCGACCAAATTCTCCCGGCACCCAACGGCGCACCGCGGCGGGCGTATGACACGGAGGGGGAAAATGCAAACATTATCTTTTGGCTAATGGACTCCTCAGAATTCATTAAAAGCCCCCAAAAGATGCATACACTGTCCTATGGTGGCATTATTCACTCTGTTAGAAAGTATACATCAACGGTGTACTTGGTAAATGGTTCCTAATAGTGCAGAAAGTCCGCATTAAGTCATGCGTTTTTTAAGCAATGATATTTAGATTTATGCTGTGCTTTCAGTGTATAAACTGTATATGATCTTTTGGCCCAAACAAAAATTGTTTATAATACTGTATATCAATATGATCATGAAGATTAACTTCCGTCGACATGTTATAATCAAATTGTAAAAGTATGAATGGATTTGTAACATTATGGATAACTTTCAGTTCAGACCACTATATAACCACACACATAACAGTTTAAGCTTCAACTAACCTTAATTTGTAGATTGGCAAGCTTTCGTCCCCAACTGGAGACTTTCTCAAGCCGAAAGCCAAAATGATCATTGGGGACGAAAGCTTGCCAATCTACAAATTAAGGTTAGTTGAAGCTTAAACTGTTATGTATGTATCTCCCTAACCGATCAAAGTTTTTTGTATCACTATATACCCATTTCCAACCAAATATAAGGAATATGCATTGTCCCTATAACTCACTACAGTTCTATACTATTTTCAAACGACTTCTGGGAGATCCCTCGACCTGCTAGAGAAAAGTGGGAGGGGTCATCTTCACATATCTTTGCTTTCATAACCATGGTAACAAACCGACAAAACTCGTCGCTATTATGTGATTTTACGATGTGTTTGGAAATTTCCACACTTACTTAAATGATTGAAACTTTAAGTGGTGTCAATTCCGGGAGATTCCTACACATGCCACACGACACACTAAATTGGGCGTGGTCGTAACATTTATATGATATACTGACGAGCTAACAATAGGCCTATATACCCATCAAAATAATTGTCACTATGTTATTTTATTGTCGCTGCGACTCTACATAGTTTGCTGATGAGAAAGCAGTGCGGGTGCAATGGTGATGGATAGATCAGCAAATTTACACAAGCACATCCCGTCCTACAGCACTACCATCCACAATATCCAAAAAGGAACACAATGTAAATAAAGGATCTCCTATCACTTCAGTAACATAATGTAATTATTTGATTTGCATCCAGACGAATCATTCTACTTTATATTACATACGCAGACCTTGGCTTATAATAAGTTATATACGGGGGCACATGCCCCTAACATTAAAGGGATCTAGTAACTCGGTTGACATGTGCAGAAAGTGACGAATGGTTGATACAATGTATATTGTTGTTATCTGATATGTCCACTGGGTGTTAATATGGCCAAGTAATGAGCAAAACTGCAAAGTGATATTCACTAACTCATTGCATTCACTTTGTACACGGTTTCGACAATCCCGTGGATAATTTAACATCTGAACACTTCAATCGTAGAAATTTGAAAACCAAAACCTGTCCCGTGCTTTTATTTTTAATACGAATAAAACTAGGTATAAAGGTTCCGCTAGAATTCCAATTGGATTTTGAGTATTTGGACAATGTTACTAAGGAAATACTTAGGGTATTCCTTCAATTCATAACAAATACTTGTTTCTTTTTTTAAAAGTAGTTTTGATAATGAGATACAAAGAGTGTGTGCCCCCTTGCCATCCACCCATTCAGTATCACAATTTTCGTTAATTGTAGGCCTACATGCCGTCTTAGATTGTTTTGTATTTGGTATTACTTTGATATTTATATTATCATAATTTCCATTATAATTAGTTTGTTCCTTTATTTTCATGTTTGTGTGTGATTTTTTGTTGTTGTAATGTATGCGTGTGTTGTTTCTCTTGACGAGTGAGTTTGGATATGGATATTAGTTTTAATATTTCAATTGAAGTTTATTGCAACCAAATAAGGTTGGATTGTTATGACGTATACAGTGTGGCTAATACATACGCATATGCTCCGACATACATTCCCAATATGTGATGGTAGATTCCCCATCCAATATAGACATGTTGTCCACTTTTCCTTTCAGCATGATATATATATGAAGAGCTCAGTTCATATAGGCGCTAAATCCACTTTCCATCAAAATTGAGTTAACGATATATCTACATTTATAAGCTACGTAGCTATCTAGGAATCTACATTTTACGACAAATTACTCACTCAAAATCAAAATAATTATAGAAAGTACAATTTTCATATTCCCATAGGCACGTGTACAAAGTTCGGCAAAGAAACCCGTTTTCCTCGAAAGTTGAAAATGTGGATATAGCGCCTTTTGGAAGAAAGCTCTTCGTATTATGACGTAATATAATGACCCCTCATTCAATGATTAAATATGTCCGACTCTTCTAAATGGTGAATCAATGACCTTCCAATGACAAATCCTGTCTGGTCTAAAATACATAACTTTTAGGGTTTCACAAAATCAGATTTTCGACAGCTTATCCTCCATTCCGAAATACAAACGTCAGTTGACATTATACTCTATACGAATATCCAAATATTACATGCTATTTATATGTATGTTCAGAAGCCGACATTGGTGTTCAGGCAAAAATATTATTGCCCTGTCAAGAAATGGAAGAAATGGAATAAATGGATAGTAAAATGTCTTTTGCTATACTCCCAGAGGAGGTGATTAGTAGGATTTGGGGCATTACTTATTTTGATTTTTGATTGATTTGATTTGATTTGACATCCGTTTGCGCAATCCGTTGATATGTGACCGGGCTATTACGCTTACATTTTTAATAAAGTCCCATCGTTTACACTTTACCCCGTTCTGCATTTCTACAACAACAAAAAACTCTCGACAATATAATGGCAATAACACCATTATTCGCTTTACTTGTTGCACCTATATGCTTGTTTATAAATGTACAAAATAACCAAACCACGACTGTTGTGGTGTTTTTATCATGATTTCCGTATCCATTCGAGCGCACCAGTCTTTATCAAGCTCGCCAGTTTCGTGCATTCTAAGTGAAATTTTAGGGGGTCACAAAAGAGTTAAACTATTGAGAGAACGAGGATTAGTGGGGAAGCTCCTGTCAAAATAGTCAGTGGGGTGCGATATAACTTTAAAAGGTTTAATCAGCCGGGAACGGATAAACCGGGATAATGAATTTAAAGGACCTCTTCATATTATTTATACCAGACAGTATCACTTGAGCCTAGTCCCGATATGATAAGTCGACTCTGTCAATTAAAGTCAGATTTTTCACGTACATTAGTATGCGTTTATTTCATTTAAAAACATAATTATTATAATATACAATTACATCCCGAAATCTGGATTGATGTAACAGTTTGTAACATGAAACTAAAACTATACAATGTAATTTAAGTTGAATTACATAGTTATTCTGTTATTATTCTACAAGAACCCATAGTCTGATATAACAACGGGTATAGCTAAGCTTATAATTTAGAACATGTAGAATATAGAACATGTAGTATATTTAGGTTTTCAACAAAGGTAAATACTTCTTAGTTTTAGTTGGAGTCACAGTATTATATTACAAACAAACAAGAAATAAATCAATGTTTGTATTTCTGCCTTTCAAACAACATGAACAAGGAAGAGTCGAAGAAGCATGCATCCTATGGAATCGTTCGTGTTTACCATGTTTACTATTTATATAATATATAGCTTCTGGATGAATGGAATTGAGCATAGGAATGCATTTCTAAATATTTTTACGAGGATTGTGATTTCACATTTGGTTGGGTTTTGACACAAATAATGTATATAAACAGGTTAAAACGCAGTCACCGTTTTGTACAATATACTGTAGAAAATTCGTTATACTGCATGTATTATAGACGAGCTATATTCATTATACCGTAAAGAACATCCATGCCATTATGCCATTTGGTCTGTGATTATTCAGTTGTAACATAAAAGGATCAGGCATGCCGACAACGGAAATATTATAACCATAACAATTTGATTTCTCTTTATGCAGTTATGAATTATGTTTTTTTAACGAGTTTAGTTTTGTCAAATATGAAGACTAATATTTGAGTAATGTGGCTGAGTGTGTGAAACATAATTTCATAAAGTGATCAATCTGAAAATGAAAAAGAGCAAATCAAATGGAATTTCTCCGAGACCTCCGGATTGCTAGACCGGTGCTATTTTCTTTGCGCTTTTTTATTTATATTATATATAATTTGTATATTTCTCTATGTTTAATTCAATCTGAAAATGCTGAATTTGCGAAGAAAGATTGTCACCCTATATAACAAGTAGTTTTCTTTCTTTACACTTGTCATTCTTGTCGGGGTTGTTCTGCGTGTGATTCAGGTCAAAGGTATTCAAGTATTGAATGTAAACAAAGTAACAATGTAAAGTATACTATTCCAGTCTACAAACCAGCAAGATATATCTCCATGAATTAATATTTGCTGAGTTTTTGGACTGTCCCTGATGGGAGGGGCATGTCTCCAAAAGCTATATGCATTTTGTACAGAAACAGAGACAGTGACGTACGTAGCGTGTGTATTAGGGGGGTATGAGTAGCAACTTCTACTTGGCGTAGCTACGGGGGCATGGGGGCCGTGCCCCCCCCCCCCCCCCCAATAATTTGACAAATAAAATATTTTTTTAACGTAAGAAAGACTAATATGTAAAATAAAGGCCCGATCTGTCCAATCGTGCAACGGTATAATATAGGGAGCAGGCATTTTGGGGGCATGCTATACTTATAATAATTTTTTCTTGTTTTATAGGATTTCTTTCAAATCATCGTTACCCTATCTACTCCACTATACACTTTATATGTAAACGTATAATTTTACTAACGTTATACGATGTAATGTGTCCAAATGTCCAAATCGATCTCACAAGTTCCCACCATATACCAACCTGTAAGCCGCCCTTAAAATGATTTGTTGGCAAAAGAAAAATACAAACTTATAACGATTATGGTGTATACTATACTCTAATTCATGAATTACTAAATGTTCAGTAACCCAGCCTAGGTATAATCAAATCTAATATTATACTGTATTCCATTACAGATACAACATTTGTATTATATTGTCCATACATTAAACAGTTTAAGCATTATATTTAATACAAAAAGGTACCAGACAAACTACTGGAATAAACTACATAATGACGATATAATAATGTGCAGATTTGTACAACACGCGAGTTCATAGATTTTACTGTACAAATAACAAGATATTCGATTGTCCGAAAAGTTCCCCTCGGCTAGGTCCGATCAAAATCTGTTTATTATAAAAGTACAATAACTCAATCATTCTAGTTCAATACGGACTTTATTCGATTTCATTCATGATCATGTTATCAATTCCATCAAGGGTAACGGACAAACAAGAGGACAACAAATAGGAAGAGAACTGAGAATAATAGAACAGAAAGAAAACAAGGAATAACAAAAGATTGAAATTTTACAGATCGTTCACATCGTGATCTTTACTATAAGTTGTGTTTTTTTAACATTACAAAATTAGTTTGCATCAATTTTTTTATTTTAGAACGCTATGCCAACTTAAGATATAATTTTGATTGAATATATAACACATAAACTCTGTTCGTTTCTTGCAGCTAGGGTTTGGAAGGTTCGTAAAATATATTGCCGAATTTAGCGTATCAAACATTTTGGAGCTTTGTTTCAATGTCGGATCTTATCATGAGTATCATGAGTACAGGATGTGTGTGTTAGGAAAACGCGACTAATGAGTTTTTAAAAAAACGAATTCACTTCGATGTACATGTATCAACGAATGCTTTCTATCATATGTTGTACATTTTAATACAGTACATGTAATACTTGATTACTCTAACAGTTATCAATAAAGTTGTGTTTCGTGTAAAAATAGGACAACAGAATAAATCAGGTTCTCAGAGAAAAGTGTGCCTGATGTACATTTCAATTTTGAATCTGTGATCAATCAAATTGGCGTTAATTTCAAGGGGCTTATTTTGATCCTCGTGTCTCCATCAAAAGTGATCAGACTTTTCCTAACATAAATATGAGCTGAGATCGATACATATGTTTAATATGGTGATGCATTTTCCCATAGAAATAAATTTGAAATTAATTTTATGTCACGGCACTTTCCGGGGACACTTTTAACTAGTAACTTTGTTAACAAGTGCCAAAAGTGAAGAGTGATTGATAAATATTGAAAGTAATGTGTGAAAAATTCACGTTAATTGGATGCATTTTGGCTGAGATATGAGCAAAAATGCGAAGTAATATTCACCAACTCATTTTACTTACTTTGTACACGGCATGAAAATATCCCGTAGGCAATTTCATATCTGAACATTTCAATCGTAAATATCTTTTGAACGGAATGGACATTTGAAAAACCGAAACCTGTCCCATGCTATTATTGTTAATATGAATATGATAAGGTATGAGAGAAGTAGAGAATCACTAGAGTTCCAAGTAAGTTTTGAGGATTTGGACAATGTTAAGTCCCTTTAAGCATGCTTGTCATGCATAGTATATACAGGAAGAAATTGTGAAACAAAACATTAAAAACCCGAGCAAAAGGTCGGAGAGACATAATTACAAGTTCATAATACATGTCATAAAAATAAGTATTCAAGGCAACTTTGCGCCTCACTAGTGTCGTAAATGGAGAACCGAAATAGTTAATATATATTACTGGGGTTTACCATGGAAACAATTTGAATATTTAATTTCAAATCATGACAATGACTGTATACGATAAAAGATACAAAAAATACAAAACTCCTTCCCTCGTATAAGACCGGAAGAAATGGTGAAACAAAACAATGAAACCTACCGGGCAATACTGTAGGTCGGAGAAACGTTTTGCGAGTGCATCATAAAAATGAACTTTTTCAAGGCAAATTTTGCACCTTATTGCGTCATCAATGCGGAACCGAAATAGTATACCATGGAGATAAATGTTGAAAACGGATTTGAAATCATGATAATTTGAGAAAAAATATGCTTCTCACGTAAAACATCGGAATTTAAAAGTGGTTTTAAAATGTGTTTTCATTTCATTTTCGTAAGCAAAAAACAATAGGACCCACCGGGCAATGTCGGAAACGTTCTTCGAGTTCATTGTAACTTATTTTTTTCAAGGCAACTATGCGCCATATTGTGTCGTCAAGACACGGGTTTGTCGCCCCAAGATCCATGCCCTTGAGACTTTGTTATCGCGCATGCGCAGAGAGAGACGCAATGCTGCATGCCAGAACGGACAGACTGAGGATAGTGTTTTGGGGATATGATTCTTATCATCAGACTTTTGTTTTTAAATTTCAATCAAATTTCCGCGAGAATCTCGATAAAAAAGAATAAAGTTCAACAGTTGTTCAAGGGGATATGATACAAAATAAGAAATGTTTATATATTGACGTTAGCTCACTTTGATTATAAAGTCTAAATTTGAATTCAATAACAGTTTTAATAGTAATTTCATTTACCGTATATGAACGAATATTTAAGCTGATCCTAACATTTTTTAAATACATAAATGTTATCATTCATAACTGTCTTCGTGTTATTTCCTCAACTTTAATTTTAAAAACGCAAATAGAAAATTATTATGATGACCATGTCCATGATTCACCAATACTGGTCACAATTTTACAAGGCCAAAACAAAAAGATAAGCAAATTAATGATGATAACGAAAGTAATTGATGGCGTTCCCTAGCAACCGCCATGACAACAACAAGACAATAATATAAAGTGCAATTCCAAGGCTCTAATCGTAGGCGTAAAGTTTCTCAGCCCGTTGGCACCAAATAGCTACAATGCTACATTGAGGGATATAATTATATTCCAACTGTTTATATCAACAAAGTGACCACCAATGACCAATACGTGTCCACAATGGTGACAAGTACTCCTGAGGAATGACGGCCTCCATAATCATGGACATAATGGAAAATGCTATCAGTAACAAAAGTATGTGTTTTGGAAAAATTATGAAACCAACTTTTTTTTGAAGAAATTAGTTGTTGGTTAATTTTGTTGACAAGCGCAAAATTGATGCATGGCTGATAAAATGTGCATTTCTGTAATCTGATATGTCCAATGGCCGAGTAATGAGCGAAAATGCAAAGTGATATTCGCTAACTCATTGCACCGCCTTTGTACACAGTTATAACTTTCCTGTAGATAATTAAAAATCCGAACTTTTCAATCGTAAATATCTTAATAACGAAAGGGAAATTCGAAAAAATCCAAACCTGTTCTATGCTTCTATTGGTTATACGAATGCAACGCGGTATGAAATACCACTAGACTTCTAATTCAGTTGTGTGGATTTGGACAATGTTACTAGATCCCTTTAAATTGAAACAGAGCATTTAACGTATTGTTTTATCTTAATCATTCATATGAACAGAAATGCATAAGTAATATCAACTATGACATGTCTGAGAAAATATATATATTATTATATTCAAGTCGATTACAAATAACGTATGTATAAAACAGCACGAGAACATAATTATATGAATGGCAAGTGTAAGTACAATTAAAGGAAAGAAAATGTGAACGACAATATTTTAAGTATCGATAGCCCGAAGTGGCGTAGCTTCGTACGGGGACAAGTGGGCGCGTACCCCTAAAGTGATGAATGGTTGATGCAATGTTTATTGTTGTTATCTCATAATGTCCACAGGGTATTGTGTGAAAATTTCGAGTCAAATGGACATTGCATGGCCAAGTAATGAGCGAAAATGCAAAGTGATATTCACTAACTCACTGCACTCACTTTGCACACGGTTTCAAAACTTCATTGGAGTTTTTCTTATATCTATGTAACGAAAGGGAAATTTGAAAAACCGAAACCTGTCCCATGATTTTATTGTTAATACGAATTAACGAATACAACAAGGTATGAGGGAACCGCTAGAATTACAATTTTATTTTGAGGATTTGGACAATGTTACTAAGTCCCTTTAAGTAACTCCTCGACACACCATGTGGTACATCGTTTGTACAGATTTTCTTTCATCTGTGCGTTTTTATTGTATGATGTTGGGCATGTGCCCCCGTGCCCTCACCACCAATATATCAGCTTCGCCATGCTGAGTCAAAATGAATGTATTAGTGAGTGTCTGGAAATAATAGGCTGGGCAGAAAATGACGTCACTGTTTACATGGTATTGTATCGATGGGAAAGGGTTGGCTGAAGATATATGTTTTCATATTCCATACAAATGGACACAATGGAAATTGATTGAGAAAACGGAAACTATAGAAACTTAGAACAACATACGAAACATGCCAAATATGCATAATACACAAAATTAACATGCCACGTTGTGAAGTATTATATGACACATAATCGTTGGAGACGGGGGCTGGGGCTGTAGCCCCCCCCCCCCCCCCCAACTGCCCCCTCCCCCCTCCCCCATTAAGAGTTCTTTGAAGCGCAAATATTCGGGGGAAACTCACTTTATACTCAAGTCCAACAATCATATAACAAATATATCACTCACATGGAATGGTACCCCCCTCGACCACTGCGATCATCCAGTGTACCTTGGCGTTACCCTGGATCGAACACTTTCATTCAAGCAGCATATCGGAAAGGTGAGGGGGAAAGTGAGGACCAGGAACAACCTCCTCCGGAAACTGACAAACTCCTCTTGGGGTGCCAGTGCATCTACACTACGGGCAACAGCTCTTGCACTTTGTTATTCTGCTGCGGAGTATGCGTGCCCAGTCTGGGAAAGATCCTCGCACTCGAAGAAACTTGACCCAATTCTCAACGATAACTGCTGCAGAGCAATCTCTGGTTGTCTAAAGCCGACAAATGTAAGCAGCCTATATGTCCTGTCCGGCATTGCTCCATCCGATATACGCCGGTCAGTAGCCAGTAGCGTGGAGCGTCTAAGACAAAGTCAGGATAGCCGCCATCCATGTTATGACATCCAACCATCCCAGAAACGGCTCAAATCGAGGAAAAGCTTCCTACACTCTGTCCAACCGCTGACCGAATCCCCACAGGTGGCCAGACGTAGGCTTTGGGAGGAGAGGCGCAGCAGTAACCGCCACCATGACAAGCTACCTCTCCCTACTAAGGAGCAGTTACCCCCAGGACACAAGCAAGACTGGAAGACATGGAAGTCCCTCAACCGACTTCGCACAGGGATGGGTCGATTCAAAGTCAACATGAAAAAGTGGGGATACACAGATGATGACAACATTAACTGCGACTGTGGCACATCACAAACCATGCAACACCTCCTTCAGTGTCCTAACCTTGAGGAACAGTGTAGTCAAGAAGATCTGGTGGTTGCGAATGAGACAGCCCTAAACTAAACTAAACTAAACTAATGGAAATGTAAATATTCAGAGTATTATGTTTTTTTATAGTAACATTTGACTAATATACATAAGTTAGGTTTTAAAATACTACTGCTACAGAGCTTACTTATTATTGTCTCTTTCAACATATTCATATGTTGATGGCTCTATAGGGATATATTATGTTTAGATGTTTGAAAAATTCTACTATTGAGTTTGTGTCCATGCGTGAATATAATTGGAATAAAACATTCAACTAATAAAACAGGGGTGTCGATCCGTTTTTGAGATTGGGGGGCGAAATTTGAAAATTCTTCCAGAGTGACCACTGAGAGAGCTAAAAGCCCCACATTGGCATGCCCGGAAGTTTTATTATGCGCTCATTGAAAGTGTCTTGATGGCTCGAAGACCTGACTTTGGGAGGCACCCACATTTGGGGACAATATTGGGGGTCCAGGGGGCGGAGCCCCCGGAAGCTTTTAGATTTCAGACATTTGCTCCTAGCATGGGTGTTAAAATTGTATAAAATAGTGAACCTACTCATAACGTATTTTTAAAGGGCATAGCGAGGAGAAGACTGAGCCTTGCATGAGATGGATCCACGTGATCATGTATACTATAGAGCCATCGATATAGTCTAGGGCATTGGGCTCCCATGAAACTAAGCAAGGGCGTCAACAATTTCTCAAAAGTGTAGGGGAGACATTGCGAGGAAGCGAAGCGACCGAGCGGGGGAGGGTGTGGGAGGGGGTGTCCCCCTCCCACAGTAGGGAGCTTTTGTATTTTTGGGCGTGAAATTGTGCGATTTGGTGCACACCTGAGACAGAAATTTCACGTAATATGAAGTATATAGGTATGGAACCAAACATACATAATGACAAAGGGAGGGGGACAATCTGCTCCTTTTTCAAATGTGGGGGGACATGATATTCCAATTTGATTTGCGTTCAGCGCATAATTATGTAGGCCTACCGAGATTATTTTATTTTCTGTGAAGGTGTGCTATCTATAGATGAGGCTATTGAGACTTCGTTTGAGGTGTGCGTTTGAGAAATTACGCAGCCCAACACATTTCAAAAGGTGAGTTCCCGCAACCCAAATGAAACTTGCAATATGAGAAACTGTATGAGCGCGAAGCGCGCGGCAAAAAAGAGATTTACAGTCCTTTTCAAACTAAAAACGGCTATTTTGAAGATTAATTATTGATAAATGTGTCTTTCCCCTCTTTGGCATTACATCACTCGATTTTTTTCTTCCTCATTTTCGGAATTATTGGGGGGGGCGAAATGATATGTTCGCCCCCCCCCCCAATATTTTCATTGGGGGGGGGGGGGGGGCGACCGCCCCCCCCCTGCCCCCCCCCCCCCCCCCCCCAGGATCGACACCCCTGTAATAACATGTAAAACATTCAAACTGAATAATAGCAAACGTACACTTGCATTTGACAAGTATTATGACAAGTTAAATGGTTGATCGCCGAATATGGATACAACACGAATGTTTCTTAGTCTACCTTTAACAATATTATGCCGCATCTTCGCGGAAACAACACTACAAAACTAACGAGACCAAAGCATGCTCTTACTTAATTCTGACTACTGGAGCTATTACATGATAAAGCATATAATATAGTAAAATTGTTACGTTAACAACCAACAGCTAACTTAACAAAAATTATGTTCGTACAACGTGAGTGTTTCCTTACTGTACTTGTACCATTATTATTCCGCACCCCACGGAAACATAAAACTGCAAATCTATCAAAGCATGCTGCAACTTTATGAGTTAAAATATTTAAACTCATATGTACGGTATAGTTTAAATATAACATGAGTATCTCTCAGAATACTTGTAACGTAATGTACCACGTACGCATTTACGGAAACAAAACACATTATACAAATCTAACAAGACTACTGGAGCCTTACATGATACACTTAGTAGCAGACGACATTATTATCTAGTAAAGAGACTCTCTATTGAGCTGTGTATTATATAGAATACCGTCCCGGGTCATTACTTTTTGTACGAGTGCATAAAGAAGTTAACAACAAATTCTGTAAACACCTTTTTTAAATGCCCCGTAGCATACATCAGTCATACAAACGAATTTGATTACTGCTATTTACGCCTTTATTTGTTGTCAAATTTTGTCGGCAGTCGAGCTTTAAGATATATAAATATATTGTTGGTTAAGATTTATTATGGCCACTTGCGGTTATGTATTACATGTATTTTGTGTTATGTTTTCTACAGTGAACAATATTCCATAACTAGGCGAGATATTAATCAAACTCAAATACGTGTACAAGTCAAAATCGCTATAAAAAAGAAGACATCCCCATATAGACCAATCAATAGGACACAGCAGCTAAAGATTTCAGAATGCCCTCAGATACTTGATGTCTTCTTCTGCAAAAGGTGCTGGTGTACTGATTTTTCTGAAGGATTTAACTCTATTTACATCGAGGTAAATAAATGCACATGCCCTGTATAATTCTCAATCAGTTTCTTACCTTGCTTATTGCCGGTGACAAAGAATTGGAAACCTAGTGTATTGGTTTCAAATATCCAAACTGGAGTTGATGATGAAACGACCTTTATTTCCTCAATTATCCATTTTGCACATTTATTTTCCAAAACGAACAATCACAAAAGTTGTCCTTAGCTGGCGGAAATGTAGAGATTTTCTTGAGACGTCCAATAAGTTATCCGATGTTTCGCATAGGGGACGAACGTGTTTAGACGTCGTACAGTACGTCAATCTCGTAAAAACGCCATATGCAGGAAAATCATTGATGGTCAAATTACACGGATGACAAATTATACGAAATATTATAGATAAATAAATCACGAAATATGCCTATTGTCCAGCTCGACAGCAAAGTAAGCCGAATATGACCCAAACTGCGGCCAGAAAAAGTCTGTCGCCTCACCTCAGAAAACCTTTCCAATGTCCACGTTATGTCCAAGTCTTCTTTGAGAAGCAGTGGATACACGCTTCAGAGATACATCATACATGTCATCCGTAACAGCTTGCTAGATTTTTTCTTCTTTTGGAAAACCATGAAACCGGAACACTTCGAAGGTCTATCGGGTTATTCCACTCCTATGTATAGAGTCCAGTATAAAAGACGTAAGAAGCTTAATTCACCCCCTCTTGATCTAATCCTATTGCTATTTTACGCCATGTCAGGTTACCAAGTACTAAAGTGTCTCCGACGGTTTTCCGTGCATTACCATTGTGAAGAAAGTCAACTTCAAACATCCATAAGTACAGAAGCACAGTGCGTAATCATTGGTGGTGGTACATGGTAATAGAAAGAGAAAAAAATGATATGAAAAGATTGCTTGTCGGACGGGCTATTCAAACAGTACACGTTTTTATATAAAAGCCCGAAATACCTGTCTCTTCAGCGAGCACATTGTGTGCTTTTTGTCCGCTCTTTCTTCCCTCCTTCTCTCTTTTTTCTTGTTTTCTTTCCAAACTTTGCTTCATTCACCAGCCAAGCCCACACACTGTCCTTACAAATACAACTTCTCTTTTCTTTACACCGCCTCGGCTTTATTTTGACTATTTGTCCTTTATTTTTGTTCATTTTTCTTTTCTCTCATTTGTTCGTCGTGATGCAAACAAAATAAAATATTGTAGCTAGCTAAAGTCAACTGAACTATAGTTGAGCGTCCCCCTCCACAGTCTTCCCTTCTTATTCCCTCTCTCGCAATGGCGTAGCGTGGTCGGCCTGAATATTTAGGGGGCGGGGGGGGGGGGGGGGGCGTTAATGATTTGGGGGACACTTTTTGTATATATATTTCTTGATTTTGATCGGATGTTTTACAGAAATGTTGTTTTGGTCAAAATACTGAGGGCCCCCTCGATCCTGGAGGTACCCCCACCACTCCCACCACTCCCTCCACTTCGTCACGTCTCTTCTCTACCCCCCCCCCCCCCCCCCCCTCTCTCTTTCCCCCTCTCTCTCTCTCTCTTGAACTCCTCCTTTTCATGTTTTCTAAGTATTTTCTTTTTTTCCCGATTCACACCGTCTGACGTGCAACGAATGTCTCATCTTCTATTTATACTCATACCTGTTAAAATTACATGTATGTGTTCGTAAGTGTTCATTAAATAGAATGTTATCAATCATATAACAACATAACAATATTAGTTTTCTGAGAATGTTATGTCATGTTGATTCGGTATATGCTCTATTACAGTGGCGAATGGTCGTACTGATTATGTCCATATTTTCTTGAATTGTATTGACCCAATTATCGTTGTATAATTGTTTTTCTTCAAATTACATGTGTCTGAGTAGGTTGGGGGAGGGGGGGGGGGGGGGGGGGGGTGAGGGTGTGCCCTGTGCCTATCTGTACATCCCACTGTGCCAATGCTCGCACGTTCTCTTTGTAATTTAGTCACAATATCTCAGTATCTTTTGTCAGTTTTCTCATTCTCTCTATATCTTTCTTTCCTCACTCCTTTTTTGCGTAATATTTTTAATCGGATTCACAATTATAAATATTTTAAATAATGATAATAATATTTGTAATAACAATTGTAGCGTACATTTAGGGCAGTAAGTGGCGTAGCGTGGTTGGACTGATTATTTCGTGTTTATTGTTTTTGTCATATCATGGGGAGTGCCCTGCCTCCCCCCCCCCCCCCCCCCCCCCCAGTAGATATGGTACTGATTTAGAGCGGATTCCGAAGCGTGTTTGACTACTGAAGCCAGGCGTTTTAAAACACCACAAACAAGCAAGGTGTGTGTCGGCATTCCATGATAACTCACTGGAACCTCTAGTTCATTATGATTAAAAAATACTTGCATGAATTATGATAATGCCTTTTTGTTGTGAATTTGTTTGTATGATTGTTTTTGGGTTAGTCGGCTAAGAGGTAGCGTGGGTTTACAAATTGAGAGCACGCCAATTATGGGAGGGGAGGCATTCCACTTATGATGGTGGTGGTGGTGGTATTGTATTTCGTTATTGGTTATTTGTTGTTTAGTTTTGTGTAATTCAGCTCAGTTTATTTTTAGTTTAGTTTAGTTTAGTTTAGTTTAGTTTCGTTTAGTTTAGTTTAGTTTAGTTTAATTTAGTTACGTTTAATTTATTTTGGTTTGTTTTGGTTTGTTTTGTATATGTGTTCTTATTTTATTTGTTTTGGTTTGAATTTGTTTGTGTTTGGTTTAAAATTGGTTGAAAAAAGTATTGGGGGTCACATGTCACCCAAACCCGTGCCCACCGTATAGCTACACCACTGCACTATAAAGTACTTTCCATCTCAATGAAACAATGTTACAAAGTTTACTGCCAACCTTTTACAAATTGAATGTTCCCAATACTGTGCGATAGGCAAACAACTAAATCATGAATAACTCTATCCGAAACGAATTAAATAAGCGATCAGGTATGAAATTAGTATGTTGACTAGCTCCATATACATGTAAAGCGTACAATAGTCCAAGGTCATTTCAGAATTGATATTATATTTACAAAGTCACTTAGCGTGATAATAGCAAATAATATCACCATTATTTGACCTCAGAACAGGTAAGTCTTATTTATAGCGATCACCGGTTCTCGAAAATGTATTCCTCTATTTTTGTTCGTATTACAAGATTAATGGTAAAATGTAATCCTATATATTTATAGTATGACCTTCATCAAATCTAGTAACTTTGTTGGCATGTGCAACAACTGAAAATGGTTGATAAAAATAATATGTATTTCTGTGATGTGATATGTCCACTGAGTGATGTGTGAACATTCCATGTTAGTTGAATGTCATAAGACCGAGTAATGAGCGAACATGCAAAGTGATATTTGTACACATTTATAATTATAAATCAGAGCACTTCAATCATACATGTCTTTATATCGGAAGGGGAATTTTGAAAACCGAAAGCTGTTCCATTCTTCTATGGTAATACGAATACAATGAGGTATATTTGAGAACCGCTAGAGTTCCAAGTAAGTTTGTAGGATGTTGACAATATAGATCCCTTTAAAGGAATAGTTGAGTTTTGGTATAGAGGGCGCTACAAGAAAAATGAATGTGAGGTAATGAAAAACTGAGTGCCAATTTCAAAGAGCATACAATTTTAATGACAGAATAAACTTTATTTGATCAAAATCGGTTCTGAAACGGTTGAAATATCCATAAATGTAACCATTTGTAATTGTTGTGGTGGGACCCCACAATAATTCAATAATTTTGAACCAGAAGTTGAAAAAAATGCTTACACTTTTTCAAAAATTTACAACAGATGTTTTTTAAATAGTTGCTGATGATCTCTCTATGTAATCATTATTTTAATAAAACATCACATGCACAATTTTGTATTAAAAATGGTTGAAACCAATGCATTTTTTGAGAGCGCCCTCTTGTGTTTTAACGACTCTTTTTGATTGATATTGGGCTTTATATATTACTTTTTGTAAACATGTCGAGCATGGTGGTGTTATAGAGTTAGTTTGTAATGTTATGGTGCAGGTTTTGATGACAATTTGGTCTAAATTTACCTTTGTACTATTACCTAACTACTGTATGGATGCTCTTTTTTAGCTTCCCGGGGAGTTGAACATGTTGAATGAAACGATGGGTTTATTATCATTTGGGGAATGAATGAACTGATTATTTAAACAAAAATCTTGCACAGAAATTGCAGAATGTCTTTAGAGGCCCTTTCAAAGACTTATGAAATGGCGCACATGTATTTGTGTAAATTTGTGATACATGTCCATTCTTTGGGCTAATGTTAGTTCAAAGCAATGAGTCATTATGTAAATAACATTTGAAATAATATTAATATGTATATACATAATATTTGCAAGACCCTATCTTTTCAACCCTTTCAATTTAAGGCGGAAGCTCATATTTTCGATACGGTATACACATTATATAACTCGTTTAGATCTATACTCGTATGAATCAGATGTGAAAACGATGGAGGAGAATATAGCTTTGTTTTTCTTGCCCGACCTCAGACTAATGAACAACAACAAAGTAACAGTTTTCTCTCAAAATATCTCGTCTTGAAGGTGTGAATTCTGGCAGGGAGGAAGAAAGGCGGACACCCCGCCTGTCAAACTGGATTCCTCCCATCCTTCAGAATTCGGTGACAAAAACATGACTTGAATCGAAAAGTTTCAAGAGAAGTAAAGGAACAATCGAGACGCGAAAACGAAAGAAGTGTGATAGTTTAGACAATGGTGATAATTTGCAACGATCTTTTCATCGTTAATTGGGCGTGCGACGGTCACCGACAACAAGTCTGCACTCTGCTCAAATCAAGAAAAGGTTATTTAACCATTCGCATGCTCCTTGCCGATATTATATCTAGTCATCATATTTCATCTATGTATCATAATATGTTATATACTGCATAATTATATGCTTTATTTCACGAAAAATGGGCAACATGTACTTTATATTTCATTGAGTAACAGGTGTGTGTCATCATGAGTAGCTGGGTGGGGTTGGGATGCTGGGGTGTGGGTGCGATGGGTGCCCCTTGTTCGAGGTATTGCCCCTTTACTGCCCCTCTATAATTATGCACTCTGGTCATGTTGCGGAGAAAATATATAAGTAAAACAAAATAAACGAGACTAACTACACTGTTATTGTTGGAAGGGGATACCCCCCCCCCCCCACACACACACACACTGTATTTACACCATCAACTCAAGGGGGGGGGGGGGGGGCATGTTCCCTCATCTTTGCCCCCATCTTGGTAGATATACTGTCTATCACCACCATGACAGGTGCTTGGTGTTGTAAAATGGTTAAATAAAGTGCACGGAAGTTGTTGGGGAACACTTCCCGGGTTCGATTGGAGCGAATGCGGAGGAGGAGATGGAATAGTCGGTGAATTGACATCAAGTGACAGTGACTGACACCCCCTGACACCGCGTCTCACTTTGAAGGTCTTCCTTTTACAGCAGAGCTGTCTTTTGATCAGGGATGATTAATGAACAGAATGATATGCCCCTCATCAATCAAAACAAATGCTTACATATTATGCCCGTGTCCCCCCCCCCACCCCCCCCCCCCCCCCCCATTTAAAAGTTTTTTTCTTCATATAATTATATCATACATTATGTATGTTTGATTCCATAGCTTACACGACTTATTATGTAAAATTTCTGTCTCAGCCTCAGGTATGCACCAAATCGCACATTTCACGCCAAAAATGCAAAAGCTCCCTACTGGGGGAGGGAGACACCCCCTCTTACACCCTCCCCCGCTCATAATGTCCCCTCCCCCCCCCCCCCCCCCCCCCTACACACACTTGAGAAGCTGTTGACGCCCTTGGTACGGACGTTGTTGGGAAAGACTTGAATGCGAATTTATTGACATCAAGTGACACTGACAGACACCGTAGCTCACGTATAGAACAATCTATAGAATAGGCTCTGCTGACTATCTCTATCTGGACACAAGGACAGTGCATCTCTACAAGTAGCCAAAAAAACAACAAAAAAAACTACAAACACACCTCCGTTCTCTCCAAAAAACTATTTTAAAAAGAACTGGTATATTTTTTGAAATAATTTGTTCATCTTTTGTAGGTCTCGTCATCATGAGCGATGAAGCGTATTTTACGGTGGAGCGAGAAGTAGTAAAAATTGGAATTAAATTGATAGTAAAGCTCCGGTCGGTGGGAAAATTCATTTTATTAACGAGAAAACCAATAAATTAGGTGTAATTATTAAAAAAGGAAAATAGTTGTTCAAATAACACCGAGTTTGTTTGATCAAATTCCGTCAATTAGGAATATGTGGAATATCCAGAAATAAAATAATTTGAATAAACGTCGTGGCTGCCTATTGAATCACGATTTGGGGTATGAAATTTTGTTACAATTATGAAAATAAGTATACCATAGTTAGTTTGTAAATATATTCTGGTAACATTCTTGTCAATATTTGCTAAGCAAAAATATCGCATTCTTAAGTTTTAGGAAAAAAAACAGATCCTCAATTTATTTTAGACATTGCATGATACAGGACACACTGGACAATTAGTATGTATAGATAGAGTAATACCAACGGTGTGACAGTATAGTTTTTTTTTCGTAGTTGAACAGATTCAACCAGCAATGCAGTTCAGTTTATTTTCATCTCCAACAAAATATCAAATATATGATGCTGTACAAAACAAAAAGAGTTAACTTGTGTTCAAGAAAACTAGAAAACTAAAAAAAATCATACAGTAGGCGGAAAAATGGAAAGATCCACTAAAAGTTTATGAAAGGCCGCACCCAAAATGCGAAGCGTAAATGGGCTACTCAATAATAGACGTGATGAAAGGGACATAGCGCCCTCTATCATGTTTATGCAACTATTGACCACAAATTGTAATAATAGTTCGTGCTCCAATTCGGTTTGCACCTTAATTAAAAACAAACACTTGTAAGCATTGTATGTTTATGTTTAGTTGCGGCCACATATCATTAATTTAAGTAACTGGTTTGGGTAAATTACTCCGATTGTATCCGGATCTCTCTCATATAATTTACGGGAGTAGTCTACGAGATCATGGGGTTGATGTTGATGATGATGATATTGTTGTTGTTGATGGTGGTGGTGGTGGTGGTGTTGTTGGTGTTGTTGGTGGTGGTGGCGGTGCTGATGGTGGTGGTGTTTGTTGGCAATCAGTCACAGGTGACTATTGAAGTATTGCCAATTAAATTTCTCTTCATTATTCGTATTGTTTTATTTAAACAAAATTTCATATTTCAACAAATCCTATAATACTATAGGCCTATATACAACAGCATCGCTATGAATATCGCGATATTGTTTTATTTTCTCCTCATAACATATCAAAATTCTAAGACGGGGCTGCTTTACTTGATTGTTCCAAACATTCGGGAAAATGTCCACTTGTGGAAATTTAGCGGGATTGGCGTTGGTGGGAAGAAACGTGACCTATTAAAGGGACTAAGTAACATTACCAAAGTCCTCAAACCTTAATTGTAACTCTAGTGGTTCTCTCATACCTTATCTGATCATATTCATATTAACAATAACAGCACGGGGCAGGTTTCGGTTTTTCAATTTTCCATTTTGTTCAAAAGATATTTACCATTGAAGTGTTCAGATGTTAAACTGTCTACTGGATAAGGTAAGTGCAATGAGTTAGTAAATATCACTTTGCATTCAAGTTTGCTCATTTCGCGGTTAAAAAACATCAAATTAACATGAAATGTTCACACAATATACTTTGTGGACATAACAGATCACACCAATACACATTTCATTAATCACTCATCACTTTTTGCACTTGTCAACAAAGTTACTAGATCCCATTAATTATACGCGTTCACGAGACTTTAGTAAAAAGTTGCAACATTAATTTTGTCCGGGAAAGTGAGCAAACGAAGTCCATTACGTACCGGCGAATCTTCAAATTTCGGTCGATTTTTCGATTTTGAGTTTTTGGCATATTTTTGATGTCTATACCCAACTCTATCACAATTTTGTCTCTATTTTCGAATATCAATTTCTGAAAATCAATGATATCGTGAATTTTGAAGACTGAAATTCAGATATGTGATAGAGTTGGGTATAGACATCAAAAATATGCCAAAAACTCAAAATCGAAAAATCGACCTAATTTTGAAGATTCGCCGGTACGTAATGTCACCGACGAAACGTTTCAGTTCCTACTTCGCATTCGGTATACACGATTTGCTGATAATTCTGACACTTGCATAGAAGTCGAAATTGCATTCTGCTGCTGTGCTGCAAGCAGTCTTGTATACCTGTAACTTTTTTTCTGTAATTATTATTATTAATAAGAAGTACAATTCAATATTCTGGACCAAATTTGTGGAACAGTCTCCCTGAATTCATTAAAACCTGTTCTTCCTTATCTACTTTTTTACACAAAATTATAAAGAATTTTTGATTAATAACACGTAAACTCTGCCCTTTGATAAAATTTGATACAATTTACACCTTTGTTTTGTTTGATGTTCGTTTTGGGGGGATGTATTTTTTTGTTTTTGTTTTTTGTTGTTGCTAAACTCATATATACATGTATGTACACTTATTTTAAGTACCTTATTTGTTGGGGAGAAGCCTTTGATAGGTCAATGGCCACTGCTTCTCCCTCCACACTTTGAATATTATTCGATTGTACATTTGGTTTGTATTTATAACGTGCTAATTTTGTAATTTGTGTATGTTTTTATTCAAATTTGTGCAAATAAACGAAATGAAAAAAAAATGAAAATAAGTCAATTATGAGGCCTAAATGTTCGATCATAACAGAGTAGTTTACTTTTACTGGCTACGTTTTGCTGACCACGATTTGTTGTTGCGGCAAACTAACCTTTCATTATGTTTGTATAGAGTGTGAAATTAAAACAAATATATATATTATGCTCAGAAAGTTTTAGCCAAGACTTAAAGGGATAGTTGAGTTTTGGTAAAGTGAGTACAGTTTTGGTCAAACTTAATTTTAGTAACCAAGACCTGCACCAGTGCACCTTTACATTACAAACTAATAGTTATAAATCCACCATGCTCGAAAGGAATACAAAATTACAAAGGACTAAGTAAAAAGCCTGTTATCATTAAAAAAGAGCCGTTAAAACTCAAGAGGGCGCTCTCTAAAAACTTATTGGTTTCAACCATCTTAAATAAAATACTGTGTATGTGACGTTCTGTTGATATAGTGATTAGATAGAGAGATAATCAATAACTATTTAAAAACCTTTTTTGTAAATTTTTGAAAAGATATGAAGCATTTAAAAACATTTTCAATGGGCGGGTTCAAAATTATCGAATAATTGTGGGGCCTCACAATTATTACAAATGGTTGTGTTTATGGATATTTCAGCCATTTCTGAACCGATTTTGATCAAATAAAGTTTTTTCTTTCATTCAAATTGTATGCTCTTACGAATTTGACACTCAGTTTTTCATTATCTCACAAAACAAATTATGTTGTGTAGTCCCCTCTATACCAAAACTCAACTATCCCTTTAAAAAATAACTTGGTCCATTTTAGTATAGGACACCCTTGTTATATCTGTTGTTGGACATTGAATATGATATGTTGATGATGATAACCACTTATTCTTCAGGGTTAGTGTATAGACTTGATGTACATGAATGTACGGTATACCTGATATGGGAAACTAAATTATTTGTTTAGGTTTAAAAAAGTAGGATATTGAAATAAGGAGACAGAGGGTCGTTAAAGTTTCTTAGTTGTATGTCACATGTTTCCGTCGGCATTATAAAGTCTTAAACACAACACTAAACAAAATGATAACACTGCGCCAGGGGCAGTGATACTGACTGACATCAATTCTATAGGTACTCGATCCAGGAGATACCCATGAACCTTTTCCCGCTCATGGTTTTATTTGAACTTTCAACAATTCTAGCACGATCGTAAGTGAATAATGTGGCCAACATCCAAAGGATGCCTCTTTTTATTTACTCTCAGAGTTAATAAAACTTAACTAAAAGTGTATGCGAATGGTATCTGAAGTATTTGAAGTCAATAACGTCACCATTCAAGTTTGGAGTAAAATGACTAATTGACACGTACGATGATTTTTACCCCCTCCTCCGAGCTCCTCATCCGATCCTAGTCCGAAAAATCAGCCAATGTTTGGAGGGTTCTTTGACGATTTTTTTCCTCACCCGTTCTCTCTACTTAGTATGACGTCATCATATCAAAGGACCTTCTCATAACGAGGTGGATTTTTCTGTCTACTCCGATCCGATAACGAGCGAGCTGAGCACTGAGAATATTGAAAACACCATTCAGTTGTTGTACATGATTGTGTTTACACACATCCGATACCATCCGATACCTACTGGCGTGTATCGCTTGTTCAATGCACTAGCTTCGCTTGCAAAGAACATCGGAACATGCGCAATGCAAGCAGGTACTTGCCGATTGGTCTACACCCATTTGGTCCACTCTCTTGTCGTCTAGAATAGAAAAGTGAGAATTCACAATTCAGAGGCTTCAAAAAAAAAGGGTACATGCTTTAATAGGATTAGACCCGGGGGGGGGGGGGGGGGGGGGGTACTCACGTATATTGGGTATACGGGGATGTGCCGCTGGGAAGGGTGACTTTTTCAAGAAAGATCCTTAGACATGGGTCCCCTTTTCATAAAAAAATCCTTAGACATGGGTCCCTTTTTTAAATTTCCTCTCTTTTATCCGGGATTTTGGGATTTGCCAATGCGAAATTGTAAAAATTTTCAAGCTCGCTACGCTCGCTAAAAGAAACCACAAAATTTGCGGGAAATACACAGCGAACATGCGACGCCGGCGGAAAAAAAATCCTTAGACATGGGTACGGGATGGGTACCTATTTACAGCAAAAGGACCCTTAGATGTGGGTATGGGTTCGGAGGTCTCAGCCGCACACCCCCGTCCGACTATAATCTGAGTACCCCCCCCCCCCCACCCCCCACCCCCCCGGGGGATTAGATTAAGAGTTAGGAACAGTTCAAACAAATTTAGGTCTTGCATACTTCCATAGTGATCGAGTTGCATAGAGCTTGGTTGACGCGTTCAAAGTTGTGATTATTTGCATCCAGTGGAACCGCCCGCCAGCCCTTTATCATCACCATCCGAGAGATGTAGCTTTGGTTCAGACCCGGGCCGGGAAGAGCCCTGACCACTAGACCAGATTGATGTGATACCAAGGAGGTTTAGAATTAAACCTCCTTGGTGATACTTATTGGCATAGAATTGTCACCGATTGGCCGGGCATGCAGGGTGGGGGGTGGGTCTTATTGTATTTTTACAAATTTTGTTCACCGATGTTTCTGCTTACGTTTAAAAAAAAATTGTTTTGGGCACAGGCATCCCACGGCCTCTCGTAGCTACGCCAATGGTTATTATAGAAACACAAGAGTATGAAGAATATCATCATTATTGGACTTAAAACATATTTTAAAGATTGTAGTATCCCGTCAAGAATGTAAATGTTTTTTATAAGGATGAATCATATGTTTAATTTCGCGGCGCTACGTTCGGAAAACACAATGCATTGGGGGGGGGGGGGGGGGAGCATTGTTTACAAACAATGCTCCCCCCCCCCCCCCCCCACAAACAATGCTCGCCCCCCCCCCCCCCCCCCCCCCCCCCAATGCATTGTGTTTTCCCACGGGCGTAGACATGACATTGATACCCATTCAAGTGGGGGGGATGAGCTATTCATTCATCGGATTACATCCCCCCCAGTTGAATAGGTATTACGTAACTCGCTACGCCCGTGTGTTTTCCGAATGTAGCGTCGCGAAATTAAACATAATTATGATTCATCCTTAAAAAAAACATTTACTAATTCTTGACAGGATACTACAATCTTGAAAAAATGTTTTATGTACTTTCGCATCGCAGCATCGCATCCCACCTTTGATCGATCCTCAATCGATATCAGGTGCAATCGCTATAAGTCGGAATTCTGTTTTGGTTATATTTTATGACGAACTGACGTTCTGTCCTTTGGAAAGCGGTAGAAGTATGGGTTTTTGCTGATTTCCATCAATTTCTTCACATGTTTTGGTAAGTTTTCAATACAATGAGGGTGTGAGATACGAGTGTATAATGTGAAAAATCGTAGAGTGTTGATTTAAATGTTTTATACCGCTGACATGTTTCTCGTGCAGGTGGAAGTTATGAACAAATATACGTGTGTAGTCCCGTCCATTCATACTGCTGTTATGTGGATTGGTGTGATTGTTGATAAGGGTGAGCGTGAAAGATGCTATCATACAAATTTTAATGGAAAATTGCTGGTTATTTTGAGAGTAATTTGTATACAAATGTGTCATGGTTGCAGTATAAGATAAGATTAAGAATTCAGATTTCAAATATGTGTCATATTAATTTATTTAGATCAGAATTTGGAAGAACAATGTGATTGTGAGGCATATAATATTTAATCATATAGTTACCTTTATTAGGCTTTACATTGTTGCAATTGTTTGAGATATTATATTCAAGTTGAACGGCTGAATGACAGCAAATTCTGACTAAAAACAAAACCGACAGATTAAGTCAAAAGGTGTTACGCACGTGTATGGCTGTTCCGTTATTATTGATGTTAATTTTTACATATTCTTGCCTGATATAAATGTATTATTTGTAAGCGCGCCTGAGTCATGTCGGAATTTTTTTGTTCCGGAATCCGCCGGTGTTGTGCCGGTCGGAATTTTTTTGTTCCGGAATCCGCCGGTGTTGTGCCGGTCGGAATCCGGTATTCCGATAAAAAAAAAACTGCCAATGAATGATACGGAACAAACACGCACTAGAGTGGAGATGGTGCACACAATGTGTGCTGGTTTGCATTGTATCCTATGACCGGGGTAATAATAGTGTAAAGCGCTATGAAACTTATGTATTTAGCGCTATATAAGTAACTATATTATTATTATTATTATTATTATTATAGTTTCGGCAGCGCAGGCATGCGAGACAGGCCAACTCAACTGCCTTGACCTTGCAAGTTGCACTCTTAAAAAGTGCCGAAAAGGAACGAAAATGTAAGATTATTACGATCGCACCTATTCTAGTCTTATTTTACTTACATTTTTGTATGGCTTTTAAAATAAATACGAGAACAATTACCTGCAAAAACGGCAAAAAAAAAAATGCGCTGATTATATCTCGAACATTTTCTAACTCGCTCGGACCTGCATGAACTGAAGCTACAACGACACGAATAAGTCAACACTAACACTTCACTTGTATATAATGCTGTTAGGTAAAACAAATATCCCGGCTCGGATCCCGGCTCGTAGAAATAAAAAATGATTAACGGGTCCCGGTTCGTCCCGGTTCCCTTGTGAATGAACAAAAACACTGTCTGTACCCATGCACACACAGTTGCTATTTTGGGGAGTTATGAGACATACCATATATATATTAGCCAAGGTTCAGTGGGCATGCATATATACCAAACTCACAACCACATGTGAACTCAGGGCCTGTGTAAGATCATGTTTGGGCGAATTTTTTATGACTACAAGAAACACAATGTTTAAAAAGTTTGTCAAAAAAAATGGGCGGCAGCATTGGGGTCATTTATTTTGGGGGGTGTGCCAGTGTTTGGGGCAGAGTTATGTGTTTTTGTTTGTATAGTTATGTTCAATAAAGCATACACATGAAAAGCCAGTTCACAATATATGTTTGTGGGAGTCAAGAAAAAGACTAAAAAAGTATATTCAAAGGCTGGGGGTAAGCTTTCCAACAGGTGGGGGCATTCTCCTTAAAGGAGAAATTCAAAGGGAATATAATCAAGTTATTATGGTTTATTTTATGATAGAATGAGTTATTAAAGCAATTTGTGCAGTTAACAAGTCATGAAAGTGTTCAGTTTCATGTTTTATGAAAATAAAATTTTAGTGAATTGACCCTCCCCTTTACCATGAAATCGGCACAGCAAAGTGGCTCTGTGCGTGACGTAAGAGCCGGGCTTTGCGCTCCCGACAGCTCTAGCTCGAACGGCGATCTACACGCAAATGTTCATAGAGTGGACGCAGTTCTACTCTCTCAAAATGATTGAATATTGCCTGAATAATCAATATCTGACACACAGTTGTCCTCCTATGTCCTGAAACATATCCTAATGTCAATATTCATGTCATTATTGGCATTGAAAAAGTGTCAATCTCCGTAAAATAACTGTTTACAACTCACCATTTTGCCGAATGGTTGTTCATAGTATGTACACGGAGATAGTATGAAAAACAAATCTATTATAGCTGTGTTTCAAAACAAAATTACCTAGTAGAATCATGTTCCGAGCTAGAATTGCCTTTGTTATAACATTATATAACATTTCTTATCCATTTCAATATGTCAATAACTGGTATAATTACATAGAATAGTGTATTTCTCACCGTTTTGTTTTGGTTTTGTTTCGTTTCGTAAAAGTTTTGTCCATCGAGAAATACATGCAAGCGCACGATTGTATATATATACCCGGCCGTATACTATGCATATTGTGTATGTTATTGAACTAAAAGTAGTTCCAACGTATGCGCTATATTCGAAGCTTTCTGTACAGTCCACACGATAACGATCTCGCTCTAGAATTACATCTGACAGTTCAACATGGATGAAGAATTTCAACAAAACAGCCTGTTAATGGACTTCGAAGTATCCGTGGAGGAGCAAGCTAGCTAGCTAACACGTGCACTCGTTTGTTTTGATGCGCGCGCAGGAAATGTAAATCCGCCAGCGCTATCAGCCGTATAGGTAATGCGGCTGCCAATGTTCAGAGAAATCGCGGATGAATCGTAACAACACAGGTGATCGCGAATCTAATTCACTCGACTTTTCAAGCTAAACCATGAAACTAGCCATGATATATCGACTAAAGTAATAACTATTCTTCGTTTTTTTTAAATTTCATTGGATTCATAATGATTATTAACTGTTTGTTTCCATAATGGAAGTGGTAAATTCTCCGTCTGATATGTCAAAGTGAAACTACATGTTGGTAAAAAATCGCCTGCTCCCAAATCTGTGCAGGCCTACTGCACGACACAGTCGTATATAGTTTCCCCTTCTTTTTTCACCTTTTTCATTTTTTTTTGTCACAAACAATACATTTGTTGGAATATCATGATGAAAATATAAATGAGAAGCAAATTACAAACAATGTAGTATTATAATTTATTCTTGAAGTTGAAGCTTGTCTTTCCAGCCTGGTATATTATACGCTTATCTACATACAACCGCGGCAGCCGCCTGGGCTTCAAGCCCGGTTCTTACGTCACAGCTAAAGGCCGTTTCGTGTAGCGATTGAGCGAATTTGTCCCTGGGAATAGGGTGATGTTTTCACCCTAATTTCGCTTTTATTGAAGCGTTATATTGTTTGAATGTCAGTCAAGCTCATTCTATGGCTTATAAGCTTTCTGTAGATATGAATATCGTCATATTTAGGGGTTTTCTTTGATTTTCTCCTTTAACAGCAACCCTTTGTATAGCTCTGCACAAATTCTGGTAATTGACTTCAAGGCTCAACCTGTTTAAACATTGTGATCTTCTCTGCTCCTGGTCCTAGCCACAAGTCGTAAATCTGTCATACCTACTGCAAATTACTTGAGTGATCCCATTTTTGTCTTATATGTACAGTATTATTATTACTGAAAAAAATGGGTTGCCAAAACGAGAATTATAGAAAAAAAAGGGCCATTTCTCGGACCGCTAATTTCCCGGTTGAAGGCCATGTTCGCCGGGAATTCCCTTCTCGGATCGGATCGGATAACAGCATTACTTGTATACTTTGCGTGCAGGTTATCGGGTCTTTTTTCTTACGATAGAATCCATCCGCTGGGGGATTCCCCAATTCCCGGCGGATGGATCTCTCGCGTAAGAAATAGACCCATAACCTGCACGCAAAGTATATGAGTGATATGACGGGCTGTATCGGAGCATTAGTTTAGTACCGATAGAGGGCGGACTGGATGTCAACGTTTGAGAATCGTTTGATGATCCATGTGCAGTATTACGTACATGTGTAGTATGATACACGTACGGGTGACATGGTACGGCGCAGCTCTGACTGATAGCAGCTGAATTGAAGCATGACTGTGCGGGGCGCGCCGGGGTACCGGTAGTCTACGACGTTGATCGTATGCCGTACTCGCCGCACCGCGCGCTAGATTGGCTGTCATAATAAACGCAGCGGATTTCTTGTCATTGTAAGTTGCATTCGACATCGTCTTTCTTGTACTTTTTTGTCATTTGTTTTCTTCTGATAGTTTTCTACTACAAAATATGAATTTTTGAGGAAAAAGAGGTTTTCCGCGATTTTCATCGGAATACCAGAATGGAGAAAACAAAACCGGAACACGCACACACCGGACGGATTCCGGTATTCCGTCCGTTCCGACCCAGGCTTAATTATTTGGTTAAAGAATTATGACCAATTTTGTGTGAAAGATGCATGTTTTTTGTGTGAATAGTGTGAAATGTGTGAAAAGTAGATGTTTGCACTTTGCAGAATACACCATAATGGGCAACAAACAAAAAATGATATTTTACTTAAATTGTTTGAATATATATTTTGAAAATAAGTTTTACCTAATTACTGACACTGGCTTGATTTGTAATCACGATTTTGACTTATATATTGATTATATACTTACATGTTTCATGTAATTTAACATTAATATCAGTATGTTCTAAATGCTGCATCATATGGAAAAGTTGTCCCATTTGCCAACGCGCGCAACCCGCGCCCGTAATAACACTACAGTATACTGTGTAATTTTGGCCGTGACTCGGTAGTACGGCAATAAAATGCAACCTTTAAAATACAAAAGGAAATCAATCATTGGGTCACTCGGCATTTGATTCTTAATATTGTTCATACGGTAATGGTAGGTTGCGCATGGCAAGGGGGACAAGGGCCAATTTCGAAGGGCTGTTACTAGACTTCTGAATATCTTGTGAAGCTGGGTCTTTCAGTATTCTGTGCAGTCAGTGCAGAAAATATTATTCTACAATATATGTCAAACTTATGCTGATTTGTTGATGAATGCCGTCGGAAATGAACAAAAACTAAGAAGCCGTTTCTGCTCCTACCAAATGAGCTTCACGGACATTGCAGGTCATTAGCATATCGGACAATGACGTCATATGATTATCATGTTGGTGTTTCGTGCACTCTCCACCAACAAAGTCATTGGAAAATGTGAATATTTTGCACTAAAACTATTTTCTTTTGAGAAAGTTGTTCATATGTATTTTGTATTGCATATGAGTGTAGTATCAGAATATCATCTTTATTTGTCATTCAGCCAAAAAAGATAGAAATTAGCTGTGATGTACGCCAAATAAAATCTCCGGAATCGCGAAACAGGACTGCTCCATTCGTTGGTGGGTGACATGTATGTATTTTTGTGCGTATAATTTGTACATATTTTTGTGCGCATAACATTATGGAGATCAAATATGTTTGAAATCATGTAACATTAGTGTTTTATATTTCATTATAGAGAAACAACTCAGGATATAGAGAACAAAATTGCTGATTTAGAGCGATTTCCGCTCGAAAGATACTGCAATCTACATGTACCTATTTCCGATAATGAACAAGTCCAAACTGTCGATGCTTGAATTTCAGCGCGCTGTGCGTGCATTAACGCAGGGATTGGATTTAATGGGAATTTCGGTGCAAAACTGTTCAATATTATGTATATAAAAAAAATTGAAAGAATCAATAGATTTGTCACTTACTCATGGAAATGAAAACAAATTGTGCTTTGAGTATTAAAAGAAGACTATTTGCCAGGTCAATCAACTGGCGAAAATATTCAAATTGAATGAACCGCCAATAAATATCAAACAACAACAACAACAACGAACTGAAAAGTAGATGTTTACAGCAAGAATATTTTGTTAGATTTCTAATCACTGGGTTGATCTGCAGTCATTTTCTACAGTCACGTTGCTTGCAAGTTTGTCATACCAAGATACATTACTAATTAAATATGCAAATTAGATGCATTATGAAATAAGCAATAGCATACAATGTACTTGTGAAGAAAAAAGAAAGAATCAATGGTTGTGTCACTTTCTCGTGGAAATGAAAACAAATTGAGCTTTGAGTATCAAAAGAAGACCATTTGCTAGGTCAATAAACTGAAAAGTACTGTTGTTTACAATATACACCCCAATGGACAACAACGTGAACAAACAAAAACAAATATTTCATTTTGTTTGCATATGGGTTTAGTTTTACCTTATTACTTGTGGCATGATCTGCAGTCATGATCATGACTAAAATATTTATTGTAGTTTATGTTGGATGCATCCCAACATGTGCATGTACGTACTTCTAACTTGTGCAGAAAAAAAGTAGAGAATCAATAGAGTTCTCACTTTTGTGGCAATAAAAAAAAACACACTTTAGATTTGAGTATTAAAGAGACATAGTAACATTGTCCAAATCCTCAAAATCCAATTGGAATTCTAGCGGTTCCCTCATACCTTATTATATGCATATATACAAAAAAAGCATGGGACAGTTTTCGGATTTCAAATTTCCCTCTCGTTAAAAAGATTTACAATTGAAGTGTTCAGATGTTAAATTTTCCACTGGATCGTCGAAACTGTGTACAAAGTCAGTGCAATGAGTTAGTGAATATCACTTTGCATTTTTGCTCATCACTCGGCCATATAACGTCCATTTATTCTTGAAATGTTCACACAATACCCAGTGGACATATCAGATAACAACAATATACATTATATCAACCATTCATCACTTTTTGCACATGTCAACAGAGTTACTACATGTAGAATTGTAGATCCCTTTAAAAGAAGACCATTTGCCAGATCAATGAACTGAAAAGTAGATCTGTTTACAGGACTTATACTCCACAATGAGAAACAAACATAACAAGTGTTCAAATTTGTTTGAATATTGGCTTGATCTGTGGTCATAATTATGACTAAAATGTGAAGAATATGTAAGAAAGAATCAATAGTTTTGTCACTTTTTGTGGCAATAAAAACACTTGTTAGCTTTGAGTATAAAAAGAAGACCATTTGCCAGGTCAATGAACTGTGACAGAAGATCTGTTTACAGCATACACCTCAATGGGCAACAAACTGAGAACAAGTGTTCTGCACTCTCTATTTACTGCATCTGAAGAGGGGTGGGATTAGGCAGGCTTGCTTCACTGGTGATCAATAGCTGGGCAAATCTGAATGGAGAGGATTAAAACTTGTTTATAGTATGTTATGTAATGGTCACCACAATGTAGCTTTGTGATTTTTGTAGTAACCTCACCAATAGGGCCAATTCTGTTGTGGTTTTGCAATTTGTTTTCAAAAAGTCTGGAAAGTGAAATTATTTCATATAGTGAAGTTATACATGTGTACATGGGTGACTGTTACTTTTACTCTCAATTTTATTTTTGGGAAAATGTTAAAAGAGGCTTTGTGTTATTTTCCCCTAGAGATTTCCTACTAGATTTTGCAATTCTCATCTCGTTTCCTTTTTAGGCAATACACCAGTTCACAGATAGCATATGGGACGTTTGACCCCTTGACCATTGAATTCTACAATCATGGGTAGGATATAAAGCCTTTACTCTGTGCAGTCATGTTCAGAGTGGCAGATGGTTGTCATGGGATATCCTTTGTTACTTTCATGAGAACAATTGATCAACCTTCGCATCAAGGAATTTCCAATCGATGTACTCAAGAATAACAAGTAAAGAACCTCATCCAGTCCTTTCAATTCAATGAATGCCGAATTCGTACGATTGACCTTTGTATTGCACATGCGTAAAACGTAACTCCGAACTGGCTTATAGCGTAATGTTCCATATTTCGGTATAAAAAGTATTTACAAAGTTACTGTTCATTTTAGACAAATTCATTGAAATGTTATTCTTTATAACAAAAATATTATGTTTCATAAGTTGTACATTCTTGAGCAAGACAAGATGCAAATAGTAAATTGCACTTTATCTGCTCTTCATCAAACCTGTACATTGGAAAACTAACCATGTATTGATTGATGACTTATTCATGCTTGAAGTATGTTTGATTGAACCTGTAGACATGTACATGTACATGAATAACTTAAATTGAAATGGAATGATTCATCGAAAAGCACAATAGAATAATAATCACTCCGTCCCAATTCACTTAAAAGTCTTTTTCAATTTATGTCTGTTCTATTTGACCACAGGCCACAGAGCTCAATAAGCCAGCCACCAACCATTTCCCTTTCACATCAAAATAACAGATGGATATTTTCTAAAACGGTCCAAAATTAGCTCTTGTACTGCGCAATGTTCATTGGACATGGAGAACATTTAAAGGGATAGTTGAGTTTTGGTATAGAGGGCGCTACACAAAATATTTGTTTTGTGAGATAATGAAAAACTGAGTGTCAATGCACAATATTTTATTTAAAATGGTTGAAACCGATGAGGGTTTGGAGAGCGCCCTCTTGAGTTTTAATGGCTCTTTTTTGTAATGATGACAGGCTTTTTAATAGTCAATTAGTAATTTTTGTATTCCTTTCGAGCATGGTGGAGTTATAACTATCATTTTGTAATGTAATGGTGCAGGTTTTGGTTACTAAAATTCAGTTTGACCAAAACTGTACTCTCTTTACCAGAACTCAACTATCCCTTTAAAACAAAAACTTAAATGCTTTTTATATTTAGTGGACACTAGAAGTTGGGCTTGTGGCAGTTTTGGCCCCAAAATTCACAAAAGAGCCGTTCATGTTTCCTTTGAGATTATGGCAACCCATTAGACTTTGTATCCCACCAGGTTCCTGTATGCAATGGGAAATACTTAAATCTTAAAATTTAATGCAAGCCAGTTTTCAGAGTTCTTGTTAGCTTGCTTGAGAAATAGCCCTTGAAAATGTATGTAATATACTCACCTTTTGAACATTTTCAACATTTGAACCTGTTATGAATGGGGTAGTTTTGTGAGTTATTGTCAGCATTCATGATTGTGGTCTGTCCTGCAATCACAATGAGCATTGTAATTTCATTTACAGTGTTTGCGTTGTCTGTGTTGAATTGAAAATTGATGAGACCTGCATATTTGTCGGACAATATTTCTTTGCTCTTTGGATGAACATCCTTGTTTGCATTCATTAAAACAGACAAAGTACATACAAGACAGAATTGATGTGAACAGGGTAAAATTGTCCGTAATCATGATTGTGGTCTGTACCTAGGCAATCACAATGAGCAATTTATGTTTGGGGTGTCTTTTTTATTTGAAAATTTATGAGACCTGAATGTTTTTCTGATGATATTTCTTTGCCCTTTGGGTCAACCTCCTTGTTTGTATTCATTAAAGCAAACAAAGTACATACAAGACAGAATTGATATGAACAGGGTAAGATCATCAGTAATCATGATTGTGGTCTGTAGGCCAGTCGCAATGAGTATTTTGAAAGAAATTTAATTTGTGCTTACAAGTAGCACTTGTCTTTGTTGATTGGAATATTTGATGAAACCTGCATATTTGTCTGACTATATTCATTTGCCCCTTGGGTCAACATCCTTGTTTGTATTCATTAAAACAAACAAAGTACGTATACAAGACAGAATTGATATGAACAGGGTAAGATCATCAGTAATCATGACTGTAGTCTGTAGGCCAGTCGCAATGAGTATTTTGAAAGAAATTTAACTTGTGCTTACAAGTAGCACTTGTCTTTGTTGATTTGAATATTGATGAAACCTGCATATTTGTCTGACTACATGTGTATTTATTTGCCCTTTGGATCAACATCCTTGTTTGCATTCATTAAAGCAAACAAAGAACATACAAGACAGAATTGATATGAACAGGGTAAGATCATCAGTAATCATGACTGTAGTCTGTAGGCCAGTCGCAATGAGTATTTTGAAAGAAATTTAACTTGTGCTTACAAGTAGCACTTGTCTTTGTTGATTTGAATATTGATGAAACCTGCATATTTGTCTGACTACATGTGTATTTATTTGCCCTTTGGATCAACATCCTTGTTTGCATTCATTAAAGCAAACAAAGAACATACAAGACAGAATTGATGTGAACAGGGTAAGATCATCAGTAATCATGACTGTGGTCTGTAGGCCAGTCACAATGAGTCAAATTGTGTGCAGTAATTTCATTTGTGCTTGTAGCACTTGTCTTTATTGAATTGAAAGTTGATGAGACCTGCATATTTGTCTGAGCCCTGAGGACATTATTTGGCAGCGAAAAAATACATGGGGCGGCGGGCGAATTTGCCCCCGAAATGCCCATGGATTTTTGGGATTTTTGTTGGATTTTCTGTTTGGATCGTGATCAAATGCTTATAAGATGATCACTTACAGCATTAGAGCTTAATAGTAGCCCCTGAAATTCGAAAAAGAGTCCAGAAATTTGCCCGGGGGGGGGGGGGGGGGGGGGGGGTACTCACGTATATTGGGTATACGGGGATGTGCCGCTCGGAAGGGTGACTTTTTCAAGAAAGGTCCTTAGACATGGGTCCCCTTTTCATCAAAAAAATCCTTAGACATGGGTCCCCTTTTTCAAATTTCCCCTTTTTTATACGGGATTTTTGGGTTTGCCGATGTGAAATAGCAAAAATTTTCAAGCTCGCTACGCTCGCTAACTTAAAACCACAAAATTTGCGGGAAATACGCCAAAACACATGCCCCGCAGCGGGAAATACGCCCAAAACATGCGCCGCAGGCGAAAAAAATCCTTAGACATGGGTCCCCTTTTCGCAAAAGGACCCTTAGATGTGGGTATGGGTTTGGAGGTCTCAGCCGCACACCCCCGTCCTACTATAATCTGAGTACCCCCCCCCGGGGAAATTTGTAGCCCCCGAGATGATAAAAGTAGCCCCCGAAAGTTGGAAAAGTAGCCCCTGAAAAGGAGCCCCCGAAATAAAAATATTAATTTTTTCGCTGTTATTTGGCTCTTGGGTCAACATCCTGGTGTGTACATCTCTCATTAAAAACAAACAAAGTACAAGTCATACATGATATGTGGAGGTGTACACTGTACAATGTCATGTTAACCCATTCACGACTGGTCCTGAAAATATTCGAGCTTGGGTATATGGAAAATGCATGTTATAGTAAAATCAAACAGTATTGAACTGGTTAAATGTAATAATACGTACAGTATGTCAGGATTATTGAATTTAAACACATTTTGTCTTTCTTTCTATTATCACATGGAGATGGAATTCATATTTTCATAGAAAACGTTCATTTGTACATTCATGTATCTTTTTGCGCAGTCAAATTTTTCAGGTGAACTATCTATTCATTGTTTTTTAACAGCTTGCTTTTAAGTTATAATGAGATCCTGAGGAAGTAACATACAAAGTCTATATGTGGATTGCAGAATCTTGAAGTACGTGGACTGTTACATTAAAAACTCGTGATTAATGAAAATGCACGCATTTTACATACAGTAGCTCTAGAGAATCTAAGAGTTGCTACACGTTTGCTGTATTGTAAAGATGTTACTGTACATCTTTTACATAAAAAAGTTCATACGTATGGACTTAAAAATGATATGTCCATCCTGCTTGAGTGCTCGTTTTAATAATGTAACATGTACCAATGCGTACACATGCGTATGTACATGTATACTACATCATTGTAGCCTACACATCTATAGTATAGGGTGACAGGGCTCAATAACAAGGCAAAGTAGGCGATGCATGCATACAAAATTTAATATTTCATATTCATGACTTACTGGCTGCATGCAACAACAAGGTTTGATTGGGGAGGGGGGGGGGGGGGGGGTAGTCGGTAGTCTGTTGAATGTTTTCATCTAGAGGATTACTCATTTGGTAATATTGAAAGCATGGCGCCCTGGGGACCGGGTCTCAAAACCTGCACAGCCCAAACTCCAACTTGATACAGAGTTCCAATCTTGCCTAGTACGTACTACCAATTGTCTTCAAAGAAAAGTATCAGTCATTGATCAAACACAGACTTCAAGAATCTTAACGTACCTAGCGATTCACATTTTCATGAATGTCTCATTTACTAGCTGCATGCGACAACAAGATTTAGTTGGGGATGGGGTAGTCTGGTGGATGTTTTCATCTAGGGGATTACTCATTTGGTAATATTGAAAGCATGGCGCCCTGGGGACCGGGTCTCAAAACCTGCACAGCCCAAACTCCAACGTGATAACAGAGCTAGCCAATTGTCTTAAACGCTCATTGATTATAAATTGAGTCGAATTTGGTATGATTGTGAAGGTAATCTTGTACTTAACAAGCCTCGAGAAATTCAGATTTTTTGAATTTTTAAAAATATTTTTAAATCGAAATTGAAAATGAGAAAAATTCACCCTCCAAACCAGGCCCAAATTCACCCCGATCTCGCCGCTTAGGTCGATGACGTGTGACGAGGGGGTGAATTCTCTGCTATATCGCGGTATACATCAGTTTGCGTGCATTATTTTGTTTACAACGTCCATCGCTCGCTCGTTTTGCAACAAAAATCTAGAATTGCCCAATGTTAGTGTAAAAGTAGATATTTTACCGTATGAGTGGTTATTTTCCCAAAATTGGAGATTTGTTTGACAATTGAGAGACGCAAATTGAACGTGCCTCGAAAAAAGAAATGCCCGTCAGTTGAATGATACGAACACGCACTAGAGTTTCAGCGGCACCGCTCCGCGAGACAGGCTGTGCTCTATAGCTATACCTAGCTAGCTGCACGCCAACTGCCATTTACTCTTATTTTACTTACATGTTTGTAGGGCTTTTAAAACAAAATACGAGAACAATTACCTGCAAAAACAGCTGATAATAGTGCACTTTACGCGAGCTGAATTGAAGCGAGCTACATACACTGCACTAGCCGCTATTATATTGCATGCATTGTCCACCGCATATGCGCACGGTCGAGGCTCTCCACGTATCATGTATGCTGCTGGCGAGTATGATTCAACTCGCAGACTAGGTGATTTATTTACCTATTTTTACTTTATCAGACACATTAATGAATAAAAGAATAACTTTACAACGAATATAAACTGGTTTTTTTTTTAGTTCAAACAGTTTAAACCACCATAATTGTATAGAAAATAGTTTAAACAACCACGGAATCCCCGGTATAAAGGGGTATAAATCCGGTATATAATGTGGTAGAAACCGAGGCTTCTGATTGGATAACCCCTCGCTCTACGTCAGTACAACACACCCAGCTATCAGACCCCGCTCGTAGCTGGATTGTGGTTTTGAAGCAGCGTTTAGTATTTTCATTTTTGTTTTAATTTTCGGATGTGCGAGTACTTGGAAAGTGATATTTTCATTTTCTGTATGATTTGAACTTTTTGGAAAGATGAAACTTGGCTTATGTTGCTTTTTCTTTGAATAAACACTTTAAAAGTATTGATCAGTCATTGCAATCTAACACCATAGCTGCCAACTGTTACGAAAAATTCGTAATTGTTACGAATTTCCCACCCTCCTTACGAAATTACGAATACTTCTTCTATAATTACGAATTTTGAAAAAAAAAAAAAAAAAAAAAAAAAACGATTTTTTTTTTTTTTTTTTTTTTTTTTTTTTTTTTTTTTTTTTTTTTTTTACGTTTTTTTTAAACGTTTTTAAACGCATAGAGACAACGTTTAAACATAAATCTGACCAAATCATACCTAGTAATTGTGCAAAAATGATGAAAAATAGGGCCATGGACGCCGGCCGCAATGGACTCCGGCCGCAATGGACTCCGCGCTTCACGCTCCAGAGCCCAAAAGCGAGCCCTGGACCCCGACTAAAGGGACTTCGCGCTCGTGATGTGTGCTTCACGCACATGATATTCAGTTTTGCTTAAATGTTACTAATTTAAAATTCCAAATGTTGGCAGCTATGTAACACAGACTTGATCTACTGTACCTAGCTATTTCATATTTCACATTCAGGACATCCTCATTTACTGGCTGTATGCGACAACAAGGTTTGATTGGGGAGGGGAAGGGGGGGGGGGGGGTGTAGTATCTTGTGATGGAAAAATATATCCCTATTATGCAATAACCCACAGTTTATTCATGAGAAATTTAAAGAAATCATTCCATCAGCTCCAATCAGCTGGTAAACAACCAAACATCAATAGGGCCTGTTGCTCTGGGCTGACTCTGCCAAGGAGCTTCAAACATATTGGGAATCAGGGTAGGAAATATACGGGGACTGTGGGCGATTTTGCCCCCTAATTTTCAAAATAGCCCCCTAAATTTAGTAGGTAGCCCCTAAAATTAGCATAGGGTGTTATAATGTTAAATATATTGTGATATCCATCAGATTGAAAAAGTAGCCCCCTAAAATTAAAATAATAATTCCTGCATATATACATTGTATATGTTTAAATGTCCATGCTACTATACAAATATTGTATCATGTACATTGTACATGTTATTGTATGTTAAATGTAAAATGCACATGTAAAATGTGTACATGTGTATGTGATGTACAAACAACTGACAGAACAGTTCCTTTTCGTTCAAGATTATTTTCTGTAAATTGTTTGTGAACTTGTGAGTCTTTTTCTCTTGCCAGCTGCTTGGCATCACACAGGGTCCTAAACCGTGTCTCAGCATGAAATCAGGTTTGGTTAGAGTCAGCAGACTCATTATGTGGACTTTCTTCTTGTCAGGCCACAAATATGTGTGCTATGCCGACCATGTCATTTTAGTGTAAAATATAGTCTACATAGTACATTTTAAAGGATGAAGTCATGTATGATGTAAACAAGATCTTTCAGACGATAGTGAGTGAATATATTACACATGGACTGTAAAACACAAAATGATTTACATTTAACATTCAACATTTTCTAGTTTATTTTGACTTTCTTCTTATCAGTCCACAAATATACATGCTATGCTGACTGTGTATGTCGTTTTAGCATAAAACATACTGTACTTACATTGTACATTTTACAGCATGAAGTCATGAACTGTACATTATCCAACGATAGTGAATGGAAATATCTGTACTTGTATTATAGCCCTGACAAAGATTCTGCTAGGATCGATAACTTGGCTTCTTAGACCCCGTTTACAGTGAAAAAAAGGCCGGAACGAGCCGCGGCTCGGCCCGGCCTTTTTTTCACTGTAAACGCTCAAAAGGCCAAATGCGGTACCAAAAATGGCCGCGCATTTGGCCCCGCTCTTGAGGTGGTCTCGGCCACGGCTCGGCCCAGCCTTTTCTCACTGTAAACGCACGAAGGGCCAAATGCGGTACCAAATGTGACCCCGGAAGTGAAAGGATCATTACGTTCCATAGACTTCTATGTTACGTTCATTACGATCATGACCCCGGCGCGCCCCCAAAATAATGGTTTGTTTACATGCAGAGCGCCACTACGACAAGATATTGAAAGGGCGGCCGGGCCGAGCCCGCCACTGTAAACGCACAAAACTGGGGGGCCGAGTACCGCAATTTAGGCCGGGCCGAGCCGCGGCTCGGCTCGGCCCGGCCCTGCACTGTAAACGGGGTCTTATTGACTCTCATTTTATAGTTGGCAACTTTTGAGTAGATATTCAGTGCCAGTGTTTTATTTTCTTCATAACATAATTGTATGATACAGTATTATTTAAGTTTCAATTCAACATTTGTTTGTTCTAGTTTGAACTGATACAGTATATGACTGGCTATAGCAAAACCCTGCACTTGTCAGTAAAAATCAATATGATTTTCTTACAATTTTACATGTAGAAAGGCCACATAACAAACTTTCATTTGATGCTTTGTTCTAACAAATTGGTCAATAATTGGTAAAGATATGATCGTTTCATTTTTACAATCATAAGTCGTTTACACACATAACAGTAATATGTGAACTTAAAATGCCCATTTCTTCAAAACATGAATTACCGACAAATGCAGGTTTTTGCTATAGCCGGTACATATTAATTTATGTTTAGGACATACACATGCACTTCTGAATTTGTTTTCAGCTACTGAAATAATAAACAATCTATAGGCAAATAATTTCAAGTTCAAACTCCAAAGGCTTACGTGTGTACACATCAGTGAAAAAATACCTGGGGGCTCGGGGCTAACTCCCCCCCCCCCAAATGTTAAAAATAGCCCCTGAAAGTCATAAAAGAGCCCCCCCCCCCCCCCCCCCCCCACCAAAAAAAATTAAAAATAAAAATAAAAATAAAGTAAAAAAAATTAGCATCGAGTTAAATGCAAAACAAATTTCAGGGTGTTATTTTCAAGCATGCAAGATTGAAAAGTAGCCCCCCAAAAATGAACTTTAATTTTCCCCTGTGTGTACACATTTATGTAGACATTGTAGACTAAATCACACACAATGGCAGTAGAGGCCAGGTTCATTGGGGGTTACTCAACTACCAAAGTGACATCTTTTTAAGACATTGAACATCTTGTGCTTACATACATGTACATACTGCAGGGGAAACCCCATTTTAACGATGGAAAAGTGAAGGTATAATAATCTTAATTGTGACCGGCTAGAGCAAAACCCTTCACTTGTTGGTAACAATCAAAATGTAGATTTTTGTACCATTGGAAAGGCCTCATTACAATCTTTCATTTGCTGCTTTTTTCTAACAAATTGGTCAATAATTGGCGAAGATATGATTGTTTCCATTTTACAATCATAAGTCTTTTACACACACTATGTGAACTTAAAATGCCCATCTTTTCAAAACATGAATTACCGACAAGTGCAGAGTGTTGCTATAGCCGGTCACATATAGCAAAAGTCTGCACTTGTCAGTAATTCATGTTTTGACAAAAATTGGCATTTTAAGTTCACATTTATAAATGATAATGTGTGTTAAAGATGTGTGTGAAATTGAAACAATTATACCTTTGCCAGTTATTGACCAATGTTCTAGAACAATGCATCAAATTAAAGCTTGTGATGTGGGCCTTCTGATATGCAAATTGACATTTTGATGTGTAACAACAAGAGCAGGGTCTAATTGCTATCTCCGGTCACACACGTGTACTTCCAAAATAAATGTAAGTAAACACTCTCTCTTCCATAGACTTGTGTGTTGTAGATCCTTATTCATTAAATAGTGTGGCCAATAGGACCAATAGAGTTCTAGTGGCCAAATTACATTTCTTGTGGCCATTGGCACCCGGGTCACTGCTAATAGCCCGGTCACATATCAACGGATTGCGTAAACGGACGTCAAACGGAGAGCTAAATTTTCCATCCGTTCGTATGCGTTTCTTGTCCGTTCCTTGTCTGGTGATGTACGTTGTTCTATGTTTTGTACATAAAGCAATGGAGACGACTTTCATCACCGGATAATTTCATTTCGCAAATTTTCTATTCGTTTCCGCTATCCGTTGATATCTGACCGGGCCATTAGGGTAAGTTCTGAGCAACCTTTTTTCTTTTCTGGGGCCTATGAACTTAAGGCTGACTCCATTACAGAAAGAGATACAACGATTGTAAGTTACAGTTAATTATAAGTCAGATCATGTGTTCTAAATGCGCAAATCTCATTGGTTGAAACATGCACGTTTTCTGACTTTCAATCGATTGTATCTATTTCTGCAAGGGGGCCCTGGTTTGCTAAATACACCTCATGCCCCAAATCGCTTTGTTTTGTCATTTGTGCTAGTTTGTATTCATGGTCACAACACTTCTGCATGCGTAATTAGCCAAAACAGGGTCAAAGTCGACTCGGTTTTAGAAATAGAATACTCTTCCAAGGAGAATAAATATGATATTGACAGTTAAAGTATACATTTAGGAATCCACTGTGTGTATTTAACATAAAACATACCATGATTTTACTGAAAAATTAAAACAATCAAATATTCATATAATGAAATTGTTTTGTTGCAAGTGAAATTGTTTGCTGTATAAGGATTTAGGATATTGTTGCTCAAATATGACAGTATGGTTTAGGAATAACTACTGGTACATTACAATGGGAATATAGGGACAATGCTGTACATGTGTGTGCATGTAACATGTGGATGTACCGTACATCATAGTACTACATGGTGCGAGTGTTCTCATCATCATTATGAATATGACATTTAAATGACACATGACAAATTGAGTGGGCATACTCTGTGACTTTGCATGAGCTTTGCTCAATAGGACTGGCACCGGCAATTTGGGAGACAAATTTCTAGCAATTAGGCCACAATGCATGTTCCTAGTTCATGTCGGGAATGGGAGACAGTGAGTTTAGACCATTTCACATCATGAGTTACAAATGATGTAGATACATTGCTAAAACAGGTTATAAAACTATTTGACCTGATTCAAGATCAATTTGGTTTGGTATACTAGTTACTACAGAAATAACACAAACTTTTATAAGACACCAGTCAAGAATGTTCAAGACAGTCAACTTCTGATGTGTAGTTAAAAAAAAGGGATACCTTTCAAATACAATCTAGACCAGTTAAAATAAATATATCTTCAATGTGAAACAGTTCTGTAGAGGTATACAGCCTACATGTACATGTTGGTATTTAGGGTAGGATGTCAGCCCAGCCATTGATGATGAGGGCCTGCATCAATGCATGATGATGAGCATTTGATGGTCGCAACAGATGTCAACTTTTGCAGGACATTATTGGTTGCCAATAGTTTGGCTAGTGCTGTGTATAATGTACTCAATGTATCATACATGTACATGCGTTTGAGTATGGGCTGAATGCAGGAAATATTATTCATTTTTCTTGGGTACTTTTCATGTTTGCTTGCATGAAAATAACTTTCTAAAATTTGTTTTGCATTGAACTCTTTGCAAACTTACTGGGGCTCTTTTTGGCATTTCGGGGGCAAATTTGCCTTGAGCCCCCATATATTTTTCACTGGCTGAATGTATCCCAACATCCACAATTTATTTTTCAGAGGCAATTTTTCAAGCTTGCCTGCACACAAAAACTCCAATTTGTTATGCATTGAACTCTAAAGTATAATTACAAGGGTTATTTTTTAATGATACTAGGGGTTTCTTATTAGCATTGGGGGGGGGGGGGGGGGGCAAATTACCCTGAGCACCCATTATCACTGCCGCCTCCATTCACCATCATCTAATGTACATGTACATCATCATCATCATCATCACAAGAATATTAGAACCGTTTCTTAAAATTCTACCTCCTAGTTTAATTACCCTAACTTACAGAGCAATTTTCTCAATATACTCTGCTTTCTGGAGACAACATACGGCAGAGCTCGACACTAGCACTGGCCCGCTAGCCCGGGGCCAGTAAAATTGCACTTTGGGCCAGCAAAAATGTATAAAAAGTCATATTTTGATGGGCTGATTGGGCAAGCAGACTGATAAAAAAGTGTGGAGCCCTGCATACGGTATGAAAGTTGTGAAACGGAGTTGTCACCTTTGAAGGTTGATTGGTAGTGGTGTCGGCTCCCACACCTCCACCGTTCATCAACATGCACTTCATCATCATTAGGCCTAAATATATTATAATAATGCTAGCATTATTTTTTTATAGGGACATGCCTTAGCGTTGTGAGCTATATATAGAGAGATTGTCATGCGCGGGGATGTATCTGGGTTGTCCAAACATTTGTCACTAGGCTAGTTTTTGCGCGCTTAAAGGGATCTAGTAACTTTGTTGACATGTGCAAAGAGTGATGAATGGTTGTTTCAATGTATTGTTATCTGATATGTCCACTGGGTATTGTGTGAAAATTTCAAGTTAATTGGACGTTATATGGCCGAGTAATGAGCAAAAATGCAAAGTGATGTTCACTATTACTCATTGCACTCCCTTTGTACATGGTTCTGATGATCCATTGGATAATTTGACATCAATATCTTTTTAACGAAAGGGAAATTTGAAAAACCGAAACCTGTCTCATGCTTTTTCCGTTAATAAGAATACAACCAGGTATGAGGGAACCGCTAGAATTTCAATTGGATTTTGAGGATTTGGACAATGTTACAAAGTCCCTTTAATACCACTGTGCCAATGTTGGTATGTATTTTGCACGGTGCGCAAGTCGGTTGCAAGATGGCATCAACGTCTGATTTACGAATCCGAACCATCTTTTAGAACTGTAACAGTGTCATTATATTTACAATTTCAATGGGTGTGTTCGGCTGTTCGCATAACTTGTATGTCAAGCTTCCACACTAACTAAATTATATCTACACTTGCCAGTTTGGGCAAGTGAAATCATGAGTTTTAAAATGTTACTTGCCTTCGTTCTTCTACATGTAGGTGAGATTTACACTATTGCATTGTTCTTTGTAGTTGAACAGTTATTTAGTTGCCTGATCGGCTGCCGATCGAGCAAGCAAACTAGCCGATTTATGAAATGTACTTGCCCTATGCAAGTGGGCACGTGCTAGTGTTGAGCCTTGCTTATGTTGAACATCAAGTCTAGATAACATTTGTACATGTGTGTCATGTTATAAATGTGTTTTGTTGATGGTGTTAGGTTCCCACAGAGGGGACCTTGGTATAGTGGGAGAGTGTTGATTGGAAACAATGATGAGTGTGAAGTTTGAAGTGAACTCATCCCGCCTTCTCCATCTACTGTCCCATCAAGTGTTATCATCATTAGGGCTACACAATGTGTATCATGTACGCCCTGAGTTCACATTTATATAGAACATCCAAAAAAAAAACCATGTAGTTATCTTCTCCATTTACTGTCCCATCAAGCTGTATCAGCATTGAAGCTATAATACTGTACACAATGTATGGCCCGAGTTCACATTTATATAGAACATCCAAACTCCAAAGAACAAAACACGTACATTTAGTTGATGGTCTGCGCAGATGCTATCATAGCAGGACACTGGCGTTTGACAATTTGGTGTGGGCTCTCACACCACTGGCATTCATAATTTGTCATGTATATGAACGGTGACATTCACAAAGATCTCAAGTTGAACTTAACTCGTAAGTTGGACTTGCAAATTATGGTAAGCCATTTGTAGCCTTTGAATACAATATACTCAAAAACAAAAATGCTAGACTTTTCATACATTTTACGTCAAGAACATGAAATCTCCTTGAAAGTAGAACATATTAATGATTTTAATCAACATTTTATGCCTTTTAAAAGAAATTGTACAATTTAAAAAAAAGAAACTAACGGCTTTCCATAATGTTTAAGCCCAACTTAGAGTCAAGTTCAACTTAGGATCTTTGTGAAACACCCCCCAGCCAGCAGTGGTGGTAGCAGACTATTGATGTGTTCACATTTCACTTCAAGAAAAAGTAGACCTGCGTTGGGGACCTATAACATAATGATTTGTGATTAATCATACAACCAGTTGATTGATCATACAATTTATTGAATCTTTATGTTACAGAAGTAAAGGAGTATATTCTGGATGGAACCATGGGACTTGTGGGACGCGTCTTTTTTTTCCGTACCACTAACGCGTCAGTTTTCCTCAAAAACTCGTGAAAGCGCGCTGGTAAGCCAAGACTAGCTTGCGTGTGTTGATTTACACGCCAGCCTAGCCATTTTGTCAATAATATCGTGGTTTCCCACACCATGATGATTGTGAGTGTAATGTATCTACGTATTGATGAATATTCCTAGTCTCATTGTCGTGGTCGTAGTCCACATCGAGATCGTCCACTAATTAATGGTCACCCTTGCCCTTGGACTTGTCTTAGCTAGATCGATGTCGCAGAGTCGCAAAGTTTGATGCATAGAAATGTACGTTACAGCAGCAGCGCTAGTCTTGGCTTACCAGCGCGCTTTCACAAGTTTTTGAGGAAAACTGACGCGTTAGTGGTACGGAAAGAAAAAAACACTTGTGGGACACAGTGCAAAGAGAGGGAGTGAAAGAGAGAGGGGGGGGGGGGGGGGGGGGGGTGAGAGAAAATAGAACAGGAGAAACAGAATTAAAGGGAAAGTTACAACAATATGTTTCATGGCCATGGGCAGGACTGAGATGGAGAGCATACAGTATTATCTGCCCTTACTATTGTTTACTTTGTATGTGCGTCAGCAGTCGGGTACATATTTGAAAGATGGGGCTGCATGAAGGGGGAGAAAACATACACAAGTAGGATCGGGAGTTAGAAAGATTCAACCGATATGAACACCATGCTAACTGGGTGGGACCGAGATGCCTGGCCTATAGAATTACTCTTACTATTGTTTACTTGTTAATATGTATCAACGATCAGGATGTATATTTGAAAGTTGTAACAGCATTGGTACTTTGGTAGGGGCCAACAGGACTGAACAAGTGTAGGAGTTAGAAAGTGACGATAAAATGCTCTTTACTACATGTACCAATGTGTCCAATGGGTTTCTGGCTCCATAGAAAGGGGGAGAAAACATGGCTTGAAATGTTAAACCTGTACATGTAAGTCAACTGTAACCACTAGGTGGGGCTGAGATGCGTGTCCTATAGAATTACTCTTACTACTGTTTACTTGTTACAATGTGTGTCAGGTACATGTAGTTCACCTTTGATTAGTCATGAGCATGCTATGCGGTTGTTTGGAATCTTCTATTCGAACATGTACAGTGTCTGGGATACCCACTTCATATCAAGATAGAGAGTGAAACTGTAAACTTTTGTGTCTACATGTTGATGCTGTTAGTATTGTGAGTCCCTGAGAACATACATTTATTTCAGTCTTTTCGCAAGCTAGGCGCCTAGCTCCACACTAACTATTTGTTCTTGGCAATTTCAGATTAAGATATTTGTGATATTATACGCTTGCCAATACCAGACACATAGGCGAGCCAATATCGCAGCACTATTTAATTTTGTTTTAAGTTCTAGAAACTTTAAATCAGATCTTTCAAAATGGTTAAGTGTACACTACAAGTATGTGAGAAAGAATGGCTAGGTCTGTGTCATGTATCTAGGCCAGATGGTAGGCTAGATATGACAACTGTAGTCCCATACATTGCCTATAAATATGTGTCAATATAGAGATCATGAATGCATGCAAACATGATGTAGTGAACCCCTTCGACCTGTATTGCAACTTAAACAGTTTCACCATATCTTTCAAAATGGTTCAAATCATAGCCAGATGGAAGGATACATGTAGTACACTGTAGTCCCATACATTGCCTTTGTATGTGTCAATAGAGATCGGATGATGTGTGCAAACATGATGGAGTGAACCCCTTCGACCTGTACTGGAATTTTATCAGATCTTTAAAAATTGTTCAAATTGGTACGTAAGACCCCTATAGCTCTACATGTTTGTGAGACGGGAATGGCTATTAATCTGTATCATAATTTTGTTATGGGCTAAGCCTTTACTGGCGAGATGGAAGGATACATGTAGATACAGTACATACAGTTTGTATACATAGTCCCATACATTGCCTTTGTATGTGTCAATAGGATCAAGTATGATATGTGTGCAAACATGATGGAGTGAACCTCTTCGACCTGTATTGATTTGTACACTCTGAACTGCCAATCAATAGCTATGTGGTCATCATAGAGTGCAATGAAGCCTGTAGTCTTGCTTCTAGTCAAAGCAAGCTTTTTAAAAATTGCACTATTTTGAATAATAATTTAAGTTTAGAAGCTGGTTCAGATTCGTTAACCAGACTCACGGATACCTTGTGCACGGATGGTGCAAATTTCTTACTGGATTAATGTATTGAGCAAAGGAACTAGCCTTGTTAAACTGGTGAACCTCAGTGAAGGATTTCAAATACTATCACCATGCATTACAAGCTTTAGATGACCATTGCAAAGCACTATACATACTTGTAAAAAGTAAACAAATCCTTTTGTGTTTAATTTGTTTAAATGTCTATCCCTGGTTCAACTGTTCAAGACATATTGAATGAAATGAGATCATGTATGAACTGAAAGTATGAATTTATTATTCATAATAGGCCTAAGGTGGACCTTTATACTCAATCAGTCAATGACAACATATTTTGTTTTAATACGTCTGAGACATGGACTACTCTTGGACTCGGAAGGTTCACTCTACACAATTAGAAGGTGATGAGATACTGGATGAGTATGGGGACTCTTGGGGAGACAAATGAAAATAAAAGTAGACAAAAAGTATTTGGAAAGGCGTAGAAGTACATGTAGAACGCTTGTCCTTCATCTCTTCTCTACATGTGTCGAGTCATCTCTTTCTATCCTATTGTCAAACCAAAATAACAACAATAGATATTCTGGATAGCGTAGAATGCATCTTGTCCATCATTCTCCTTGAGTAATTTTCCTCCTCATTGTCAATTCAGAACAGACAAAAGTTATTCACAATAGCGTAGGACTCTTGTTTCTTTTCACGTGCCATTTTGTGCCGATTGTATGACAGGGCCTTCTTGAGTGATGGCTACAATGTAACAATGAGACACCAGACGCAATCATTGATTTCTGAACACTTTTCACCCTATAGGGAGTGTGAAGTTGTGACTGAACTGGGCAGAAAAAAGCTCTAACAGTTGATTGATTACAATACAAATATAGAAAGCCAGTAAATATTGCAGAACATTAGGCATTGTGCACATAATGGGCCGTATGCATAAAAACAAGCAATTGCTTGTGCTAGCCTTTTGCTTGAATCGGTATGCACACAAACAAGCAATTGCTTGTAAGCAAAAGCTTTTGCTTACAAGCACAAGCAATTGCTTACGGCTCGTAAGCAAATGCTTACCAAACAAGCAATTGCTTAAAACCGTATGCATAAAACGAACCTTTTACTTGTCTTGATAAGCAATTGCTTGCGTTTTTTCAAGCACCTCCGGACCAGCTTGAGCTCTTGCTTACTCAGGGCATTCGAGTTTAAGGATCAAATTTTCATACCGTTTCAGGATGATTACAAGCTCCTTATTTCAGAGATTATGTTGTGATTTCATATTTAATCAAATTCCTGTTATTTTAGACTTTTTACGGCAATTTTTGTCCATCGATCTGCACAGAAACCCCCCTGATGCTCTGTGCTGTTTCTTCGCTATTTGCGTAAGAAAAAAATACTACCGCCAGGTCGGGCACGAAGCATTGTTGTCCTGCAGTGCGATGTTCGCACAACCGTAACGATCCTTTGTCCAACACGTAAGCAAATGCTTGGCAGTGTAAGCAAAAGGTTTGAGCACAAGCAAAAGCCTGTGCATATGAATTCAAGCAATTGCTTGAACTTGATCTTTTGCTTGACAAGCTCTTGCTTGTGCTTAAAGCAATTGCTTATAAGCAATTGCTTGTCTTTATGCATACGGCCCATTGTATCATGTATGTTTGCAGTATGCAATGAATTTTACTTTATTATGTAATTTTATGTCATGTAAAACCAATATTGGCAATTTGAAGTTTATTTCAAGGTGCAAATTGACTCCATGGATTAGAGAAATCTCTGGTTTTGCTCACTTTTCAAGCAGGGTATAGGAAATATACGGGGGTGAAGGTGATTTTGCCCCCTATTTTTCAAAATAGCCCCCTGAAATCAGTAGGTAGCCCCTAAAATTACCATATGGTATATATTATGAAAAATGTCTGGATATCCATCAGATTGGAAAAGTAGCCCCCTAAAATAAAAAATTAATTCCTGCATTGCTTTCAAGTGTTGTTTACAGGGGAAGTTTGAATGATTAACAGCCTTTATCATCCTGTATTAGGATCCCCTGTAAAATGTAATGGCACACTTCAGAAGAAAGGAACAATACGATGACAATGTTTATGAGGTTCAAAACATCACTACCTCACAAATATTGCCCTTTCATCATGGGTCGTCCCATCCTTTACCATGCAATTTTGATGAATACAATGGCATTGACACACTGTGCCACTGAATTATGAATAGATAATCATATAATCTTGTTATAGCGTGATCCCCAATTATAATATAATACCACTCATTGACAAGGGGAACAAAACAATGATATGATGTTCAAGCCTTCGCACACTCCCAAAATGATTATCTTTTGATCATGGCTTTAATGATCCTTTACAATATTACTACCCACACAATTTTTTGAAAATTGCATGGGAGGCCTGAATGAATCATGAATAGATTTTCATATAATCCTGTATTACGATCCTATAAAAAATAGTGACATGCTTTTGAAGAAATAACAGTGAAGTACAAAACATCACAAGTTCACAAGTATAATACATGACTTTACTTTTATCATGACTTGACTGATCATACATTTTAATGTTGATTGCCGGGGAGCCGGGGAGGCATGATTATGAATAGTCTATTTTATAACCCATTATTAAATTATAATCCCATATAAAATGTAATGGCACACTTTAGAAGAAAAGAAACAATATGATGATATATGAAGTTCAAACCTTCACAAGCTCACAAATAATACCTTTTCATCATGGCTCGTCCCATCCTTTAGACCTTTACACTGTAATTTTGATCGATACCAGTGACACACTTTTTTATCATTGCAGGGGAGGCCTGAATGATGAATAGCTTGTATATAATCCTGTATTATAATTCCCTATAAAACTTTAATGACATGCTTTTGAAGAAAATTACAATATAAAGTTAAAAAACGTCACAAGCTCACAAGTATTATACGTTTTATCATGACTTGCCTGATTACACGTTTTAATAATGAATGCGGGGGATGCATAAGTTATGAATAGCCTTTTATCACCTTTACTTGTATTGAATATAATCCCATATAAAACGTAATGGCACACTTTAGAAGAAAAGGACCAATGTGATTATATTATGAAGTTCAAACCATCACAAGCTCACAAGTACTACATGTTAATGATATGTCTGATCTGTTATTATCTTTTTATTGATGGACTCGTATTGTGATCTATATTCAGCATTGAAACGCGAGTTAATCACAGGTCTCACAATAACCTGCACTTCATGTAGAAATTACTTGCTAATTGGCATGATCAGGATAGAGAGGTGTGAAAGATCTATGATGGATCTTTTTGATTAATGACACCTGTAGGTGCAGTTGTATTGTACAAGGTGTAATGCCACAGGATAATAGATGACACTTGTAAAAAGTGCAAATTACTCCTGTGTGTGGGGTCTTTCTCTTTCATTATTATCTACCCCATTCAAGTTTGTTTTTATGATCCTTGTAGTACATGTACATGCTTTTTTGTAATGTACATGTATTGTATGATACCTCTTCATTGAAAAAAAAGGGGGGGGGGGGGGACTCAGCAATTTACATACTGTAACTCCTGTAAAACAAATTTCCAACTTCTAACAAATGTTGCCTCAGAAAATAGAAGGATATCTTTTCCCCTGTACAGTATTTGTGCATAAAATTGCATGTACAATGTACAACTCTTACATGTAATATTATATATTTGTTGGTCTTTTTGTGTCACGTCTTTAGAACATAATTAGGACTTCCCTGAAGTATGAAAATAAGCGATAATTGGATGTTAAAATTAATACCACTGTACACATAGTGTATGAAATACTGATCTGTGATGGACATTACAGAAAAATTGTATGATACAAATTGTACCATGTAAAAAAAAAAAGTACTGAGTCATGGACCATACATAGATCTTTATTGTATAGTGTATACATGCAGCACAAAGTCAAGTAGCCTATAAATATGGTACCCAAGGTCAGGTAAATTAGGAGCTGTTATTATGAGGTGACGGATGGATGGATGGATGGATAGATGGTGGAAGCTTTCATAATATGGTGGGAAAATTGTGTATGATAGCGGTGTAGTGACCAAAATACAACTGTGTACATGTCTGGGTATTGGTAGTCAGTACACAAGTCTACACACAAAATTTTTGTTTGTACTGGCCCATTCGGGCAAGTAAAATCATACGTTTTTATTCTTGCCCAGATATAAAATTTTACTTGCCCTGATATAAAATGTTACTTGCCCTCGTACTTCTACTAGTTCTAGATGAGATTAACACATACTGTATGTGTAGTTGAACAGTTCTTCAGTTGCCCAATCGGGCAAGCAAACTAGACAATTTATTAAATTTGTATTTGCCCGACACCAATTTTTACTTGCCCCGAGCAAGTGGGCAAGTGCTAGTGCAATATGCAATATGGGTGGCAAATATGGGTGGCAAATATGGGTGGCAAACGTGAATGTTTTTTGGGACATAACCTTATAGTAAATCATTAATCATGTACTTAGTAACCGTTGTACGTACATAATTAAATTCTTGAGTGTATAGATACATCTTTGTTATTGTAAAATGGATAGTGGGTACATGTTTTTGGGTGTAGTTGTTCACCTTTCTGTTATATCAAAGGGCAAATCAACATTTATCTTGAGCAGACTTGTATGTTTTGGGTCAGGTCCCAGACAATGGAATTGGAACAAGCTACTGTACTGAGGTTAGATCGGTATCTGTATTGACAAAACAAGTATTTAATACAGTATATACATGTATGTATGTATGATAAATACTGTACAGTATCTAATGTATGTTCTTGAACTTTAATACAGTACTGTATGATTTGAGATTTAATTGTTAGTTCATGTTCATGTTCTGTGGGGACCATATTAACTGCACTGTATGAACTAGTGGTGTACACACTACTACTTTAAAAAAAATGATTTAGGGGGAGGAGGGGGCCAGGAAGGAGGGGGCCGGGGAGGGGGGGGGGGATGCTCATATACCACATCCCACCCACACCCCACCACTTCCCCCCATACCCCACCACTTCCCCATAGGAACTACTACTCAAACTTGCTGTACATGTATTGTTAAATTATATGATCAGCATTCAACAATAAAAAATGTCCAAACATAATGAAATGCATTTCTCAAAAGAACATGTCATAACAAAGTTTTTATTTTGCACAATATGATATTTAGTCAATATTTCACCAAGTACTGTTTGTAAACATCTAGAAATGTGCATGCACTGGTAGTATTAAATGCATACATGGATACATACTTCTGCCCGTATTTCAGTGTACAGCTGAATATTGTCAAATTGTTTGTCGAAGATAGTACGCAAAGGCGCAAACCTTGATCTGAATGTATACTGTGCATCCAGAATTTGAAATTGCTTGCTTGTAGTTATGAAAAAGCTCTTGTTTTGGGCGCATTTCATTTACAGTGAATTGGCTCGATGTCGTTTTCCAGAGAAAATCTCATAATGCTATCAGGCCTGTACATCTAATTTATTTTATTTTCCTCGTTTTGACCTCCCAAATTTGTTTTCATCCATGTATACTGCACTTTGTGAGTTTATCTAGAGTTGTGTAATGTACCATGTACAATTGTAGCTTTTAGTATGAATCCTTGTACACATGTACAGTTAAAGTGTGCGCTTTGTTTTGCAGTATTGTTACCTTGCATTTGTTTTTCCGCTGGATTCATTTTGTGGTGAAAGTTAATGACCCAATTGGAAGCAAAATATCTGCAAAATGGAAAATATTTGTTAAAAACAGAGCTATAAGTAAAATTTGATATTGCAGCCAGGGACATTTACCATACCCTGGACCAAAAATAAAAGGAAGTTTTGCACCGGTTTTTTGCATTGCCATGCATGATCTGCCAACCATTTTGGCCGTCAACATGTAATTAGTGCCAAATACAATGTAGTATGTTCCTGACTGGGCGACCAAATATAATAGACTTTTGAATGATTTGTTTGTTTGCCTGTATTTGGCCGTCAAGCAAAAAATTAATTTGAAGACTAATTATTAATTCACATGGTATAGACATGCTAGATATTATTGTCTTTCTTTGTGGACCAGTCGGGCAAATAAAATAAAGGCTTTCTTGAAAGAATTAGTGGTCCAAAAGTTCAAAACCTGAATATGGTGCGGATTGGTGCCCCCCCAAAAAACAACAACAAACAAACAACCAAACAAAATAACACAAATGAAATATAGCAAAGTCTGATTTGGTTGCTCATTCAGACTGGTAAAAATGTAGGTACACTGTGCCCCAAAGCTAATTTTTGATGGTAGGATACCTCAGGGCGGCAGCTGGCCAATGCAAATTTTGAGCCCTGTAGTGTTGTACTGTACCTATTATTTTTGAAATTAAAATGAGAATTTCCCAAACAAAGGCTGATGCTTATCAAATCTATTCAAACCATATATCTGATATCACAATATTGCATGAGTCATCATCGTTGTTTGGTTACTGATTTAATCATAAATAATTTGTGTAATTTTTGTCCATGCATATTGGAAACGCTGCTTACAAATACAATAAAAAAACAAATTAGATTACCATTTATCAAGCAGACTCAACAGTCGCTTATTTGCCCTTGATTTCTGTATTAATTGTGGGACGCGAAATTTCTAATATGGCAGCTCAGATTTAACTATTTAATTAGCAATTAATTATCATCAATTGGAGATAAGATTAATGAATAATGACAGATAAATGTGGAATACATTCAATGTTGACAAAAGTAATGAAAAATAAATTAAATTATGCACACACATGCATCTGTTATTAATTTAGTGTCGATACATGTATGTACGTTTTTGTGTTTCTGCGATTGTACTAATTTTCAAGTTTTGGACACTATATTACAAAAGATTTGTAATTTAGCAACATGTGATGTTAATTAAACATCATGAACATCATCTGAGCACTCTTGATTCCTGCATAAATAAATGTGCACATGAATGAATAAAAGTGTAATTGTGAGTATTTACCCTAGAGCTGAATGTACTCTCCAGCATCAGAGGTCAATTGTAAAGAATTTAATAAAAGTACGTTTTTCAATAGAAGTCTACAGACATGTACATTAGACCACAGAAATTAGATTTAATTTAATTTTTGTTTCCATATTTCATAATCACAAACATTGAATAGTGAAGGAAAAACAAAGCCAGATACATGTATGTGTGAAAATTAATACAATATAAGATACACCTGTAGAACTACAAATAAAACATACATAATCAATCAATGAAAAGTTCTGCAGCATAATGTGAAATAAGAAGCAGAGCTTGTAGATACTTGGTTCCTGGAGGTAATGTGAAGTATCAAATGATCTAAAATTAAATTAAATTGAATATCACTAAAAGCATAGAAATACAAAAAGACAACAAATTGTTACAGTGCAGATTAGATCAAGAGAGAAGGAAAGGTCCATGCTCTGTCCAGTTGATTAGCTTTGTGGGGGAGGCGTGCATTTATAGACTATACTTGTGATGTTGAAGGATTTCTTGGAAAATAGAGCCACTCTGGTAGATTAGATTGCATTCCCTAGTTATAGCCTGTGTCACCCCTCTTCACATCAATTGCAGTCCCCTTCACATCAAAACAGTAATTCGGATGAAGTCGAAAATTGGGCAGTAGCTTTTGCATGCTACTTGTTTTCTCTTCATATTCCCATTTATCCATAAAGACATTAGGGGGGGGGATGCTGTCTCCCTAGCCTGTCTCCCTATCTGTATTGTCAGCATTTGTTTGTATCAAATTAGATTTAGTCCTAGTAACCAATTACACTGACATCAGGTGTGAAAGACTGATTATGCCACATGAGTAGCTCTCTGTTTCATGGTCAATGTGTCAGGGTTTATTGATTCTATAGACAGTCTATTTCTGGTCACCCCTCAAGGTTACATCAACAATTCCCTTCAAGATTCCCCGATCTATAGACTTTGTACATAGCCAGCCATGTTCCTGTTTATAGGAAAGGGGGTAGTTTTTTCTCCAATGCCCTAAACGCACTACTCTGAACTACATTGTAGGTACTACAGAGAATTATGTTATTCCTTATGTGTAAATCTCATCTATAAGTATTAAGCAGGCAAGTTAATTTTCTGTTTGGGCAAGTAAAATGAGAAAAGTTATGATTTTACTTGCCCCAACGGCCAGTACAAAAAAGTTTTTGTGGAGCCTTGATGTATACAGTATGTATGCACATTCTATAATGTCAAGGCTAGATTAGTAGGCCAGGTCAGATTGAGCAGCATCTGTTGTTTGATTCCCCTTTAAACCATCAGGAAACATCAGGAAACATAATTGCTAACATGCTGCATTGTCTGGTCTGGGTTCACACGGTCACATACAGGGCATTATTTCATTTCCATTGATTTAGACAATTTGTAATGTTCTTGCATGGCATGTTTCATTCGAGAACAAAATGGTATAATACTAAATAGGAATGGTACAAAATAGAATCCCTTTCCCTAAAAAAAAAACAGTTTAAATGTATATGAAATGCCTCTTAATATGAAAGCGTCCCAAAATCAAACCCTTCAAATAAAAGACAAGTACTAGATGTAAATGAAATGACTCTAAATATGAAAGGGTCCAAAACCAAATCCCTTTCCCCCAAACATACAATTTACTAAATTGTATATGAAATGTCTCTAGATGTGAAAGGGTCCATTAGCTGTGACTTCATATCTGCTCAAGATTGTTAAATGGAGCATGCACAAAATATGTAAGTTTGTCCATTTGTGGTGGAATATTTATTAGATATATTGCAGTGAAGCTGTCTGTACTGTACATGTACAGTACAGTATACAAATACATACATGTAGCCCATGGATGGACATTCGTATGCAACTGTAATATTATGGCGGACTTATCCTTGAAAAAAAAATTGATATTGCACACTGTTATCTGTTTACAAATGCAATTTACAAGTCTGGTTACAAATGCACCAGAATTGTACATTTGCAATCATAAACAAGTGCATAATGTGCATCTGCCTTTTGCACTTAATCTCACGCAAAGATATGACTGCCTTATCTACAATTATTGTTTGTTATAGATGACAGATGATGCCAGTGCTATGAAATTATCAAATTACATGTATTTCTCCTTGAAAACATGATAATATGGATATATTCGCACCTTTTTTAAAGAACAACTGTACATGTAATGGATACAAATATACATCTCTTTTTGTTCATGGAAAATAAATCTCATGTCTAATTGATTTGATGTATAGCCTCAAATATAAAGGGTATAAGATCATGAACAATGTAACCTTTATAAGATTTTCCTCCAAATGTTATTAATTTCATATGGCATTGAATGGTGATCATCATTTTGTGAATGTTAATAATCAGTGTTGCCATTAATTGCTGATGGGTTGACAGAGTAAACAGTGTTTACAATGCACCTTCCTGGGAGGATATGCGCTCATCCTTTTAAAAATATTTGCCGTGAACAATTAAATGACACAAAGTCACCTACATGTACATTTATCTGTGTAATAATTATATTTTAAAAGGATATTTGTTTAATACTTTAATTAACATTAACACTAACAATTTTCTGAGCACAAATCATAAAGCACCTGGGGGTGTTTCACAGAAATCCTAAGTTGATCTTAGCACTAAGATGGTCTTAAATATTATGGAAAGCCATTAGTGTCTCGAAACATTTTTGTAAAAATTATGTTGAAATGCATAAAATGTGGATTCAAATCATATATATTTTCTAATTATCAAAGAGATTTCATGAATTTTATGTGAAGAAATATGAATCTCTTTGATAATTAGAAAATATATGTGATTTGAATCAACATTTTATGCATTTCAACATAACTTTTATAAAACTGTTTCAAGACACTAATTGCTTTCCGTAATATTTAAGACCATCTTAGTGCTAAGATCAACTTAGGATCTTTGTGAAACACCCCCCAGGGAATGTGACCGGGCATAGCAAAACCCGGCACTTGTCGGTAATTCATATTTTGAAAAAATGGTAATTTTAAGTTCACGTGTAAAAGACCCTTGATTATAAAATTGAAACAGTAAAATCTTCATTAATTATTAACCAATTAGTTACAACAAAGCATCAAATAAAAGCTTGTGATGAGTCCATGTAATGGTATGAAAATCTAAATTTTGATTTTTACCGACAAGTGCCGGGTTTTGCTATAGCCGATCACAATATGTTTATGATTTATTGCACACTTTATCCAATATTGTTGTTGTTGTCTGATAATACATGACATGCTCAATGCACCACAAAGCAAGGAAGGTTCAAGGATACATGTTTATCATCCAGTATATGAGCACATATTTGATGACTCATAAGAATATTTCTTTTTATCTCTTTTCTCCTTACTACAGACATAACGAGCATCTCAAAACTGTGGGAAGCTGGAAAATGGAAACTTGAGTGAATAGAAACTGAATCCGAATCCAGTTACCAAGAGTTCATCATCGTCATCCATGCCAACGTGGAACCTGAGATCACCCCCTGCTCCTAGCCTCTCTCACTACCTCCCATCTCATCGCCCAGTTGCTATGGTGACCAGGATAGCATCGGCAGCATCACCCAGAAGATGAGACACATCATCTGAGACTGAAAGAGAGAGAGAGTGGCCTAGCTCCCCGGGGATCGGAAAGTGAGAAAAAAGGCACGCCTCGTTAAAGTTTTTCACGACTGCCGTCATTAGGCGGCGGGAACCGGAAAAAGCATTCATCTTGATTTGAATTGCCGTAGCTCTAATTCTGCCCGCCTGCATCTGTGCATGCATGCGTATTTGACACCCTTTGTGAGTGGAAGGGATAGGGCATCCACGTTATTTAAGTAACGAACATTCATATGCAAGCGAACATGTACATGTGACCTAAAATTGCAACAGTCAAATTGTGGCAAGAGCCACAAGAGTAATAGAAGGCATTGAAGGAAATCAAAACAGGACATGTGAATTACTTGAAATATTTTGCCCTGATTCTTATAGAAAGAAGGTGTTTATACACGTACAAACTACATTACATAGTACCCTCAAGCCTCATCTTTTGTTTCCAAAAGCAATATTTTTGTCGTGCATCAAAGGAAACCGAGTGGATTTTCATAATTCATCCTGCCTTTGATATCACCAGCCATTGTGCGGAAAGAGCTGGGCCATAAAGGAAATAATCCTGCAATTATTGAGCGCCGTAATCTGACGGTGATATTTTGATAGCAGCTTCCTGCGGATGAAAGGAAAATCATATCCCTCAGAGCGTGTTAGGGGAACTGCATTGAACGGCGAGTTGATTTTGTGTCTGCGGGGCAGAAAGCGTGGTCATTTGATCCCCAAATATTACCTCGCTAATCTCCCTATTGCAGGGATTATGTCCATTGGCTTTGTGTGAGGTTAGGATATTGGAGAAAGAGAGAGGTGGAAAGGTAGCCCGATGAACCCATATCACCGGAGAGGACTTACTATTTTTAGCTGAAAAGCATGAATAATGCGCTGTTGGGATCTCACAATTGTGTGACAGAGCGACACAAATCGATACAATGCCTTTCATTGTGGAAAGTGTTTATTTTACACCACCTTGCAAACTGTCTCACATAACTTAAAACTTTTGGAAGGACGTCTTTAAACTCTACAGTGTTATTTGACTACATGGTCAGCTATTATTTGACTATGGGATTACTGTTATTGACAGCTTCTGGAATAAAAGGAAAATAACCTTCTACGAAAACACGCTGGGACGTTCTAAGATTCAGAGACTATTCAACATGTGATGTAACAACGTAAAGAGAACCACATCCTGCAATATCCAAAGCTACTATAACAAGATCTTATTCGCATTCCAGGAATTATTCAACGAGTAAATATTATTTCTATTTGGGAGAATAATTTAGGAGTACAAAGTAATTATCTTTGGAAATTGGAATGTACGAGCTCAAAGATAAACATTTGGTTTAGAACTCAGAAGCTGAAAGGAGTTGAATTATATTGGATTACCTTATTCAAAATCATCTTGCAAACTGTTTATGAGGGAGAAAACGATAATACGTTCAAGTCATCTGCAAATTTTGATTTATACATGTACATCCTCGCACGTGATTAGGAATTCACCTGTTCGCTTTGAATCACATTTGGACAATTCCAGTGAGGAATGTGACTGTTAGTTGACTTTTACAACCGACTCGCTCGCACTTGATAGAGCAGTGTGCGATGTAGAAGCTTACCTATATAAATAATTGACTGTCGCTTGCTTTTGAAACGCATTTGACGGAGCGAGTGTGAAGCAACCATGGCGGCGTGGATCAATCACTTCAGTCGCAGCAAGCCTCGCAGCCCCTCGGCCCGGGGCATGTTCACACCGAGGAACACCACGTCTGTGATATTCTCAAAGGGACTGCTGAACGCACCTGGCGACAACAACTGCTTCCTGAACAGTGCTGTGCAAGTAAGTGACAAGTATCTGAATAGATGTAAAGCTCACTTTAAAAGAACTTAGTAACATTGTCTAAATCCTCAAAATCCAATTGGAGTACTAGCGGTTCCCTCATACCTTGTTGTATTCGTAATAACAATAAAAGCATGGGACAGTCACAGGTTTCGGTTTTTCAAATTTCCCTTTCGTTAAAAAGATATTTACGATTGATGTGTTCAGATGTTAAATTATCCACTGGACCGCAAAAACTGTGTACAAAGTGAATGCAATAAGTTAGTGAAAAGCACTAATTTGCATTTTTGCTCATTACTCAGCCATTCAACTTGAAATTTTCACACAACAACCAGTGGACATATCAGATAACAATAATATTAATTGTATCAATCACTCATCACTTTTTTCACATGTCAACAAAGTTACTAGAACCCTTTTTAAAAAAGGATTTAGTAACATTGTCAAAAATCCACAATACGGTACTTAGAATGAACTCTAGCCATTCTCACATTCTGTATAACTTGTATTCTTGATTGCAAGCATGGAACAAGTTTTGTTTTTCAAATTTTTCTTTGTTAAAAAGATACTTATGATTGAAGTTTTCTGGTTTGACATTCCTCATTGGAGAATTTAAACTGTGTACAAAGTCAGTGCAATGAGTTCGCAAATAGAATTTTGCATTTTCATTCAGACCATAATTTAAACTATTTATAGTACGTTCATAAGTACGTTCATAAAATAGGGACTTTGAAAATTATCTATCTCATAGGCAAATACAGAATAAAGAGATATATTTAAAGCGGAAGTTTGCTTGTTAAGCCCCTAAATATTGTTTAACAATGATTGCAATCCTGGAAGCAATGAACTTTGTTACAATATTGTAAATTTGTTAAAAATCTACTGTGCACAATATATACTTAAGTGGACACTGCCCTCATAGTGTTTTGCTACATTTATAGCAAACAACATTTCTTAGAATAATATGGTAAAAGTTGCAAACACTTCTCCAAACACTGCAAAAACCTTAACTGTGATGTGGATGAGTGCATTTTTACTTTGACCATATTTAGTGTCAAATTTCATCTTGTTTCCTAGTGAAAATATATTAAGTAATGTGTACGTTTGTACTATGTTTTTTATGGGGATGAAAAGAGTGACGGCCCAAGACAATGTTTTGTTTTTTGTAGCATGCATTCTCCATAAACCCCAAGCCTAATATTATCGGGACGAGCCGTAATACCTTAAAATACTAAAATGTAGAGCTGTACATTTCAAATTTAATTAAACTTCAGAATATTAATTTGGGTGCAGTGTTATGATAAAACCAAATGACTTGACTCATCATACAAATGTATCTCATTGTAGTTCACAATGGGATTAAGTCACAACATGTATAATGAGCAATAAAGTAATTCCCTGTCGAATTGTCATCAATTCTCCGAAGACCCAAGCAGAAGTATTATTGGGATCAGCCGTGATGGGGTTATTAGTATGTACATGTATGTACAGCGCTGTACATTTCAAATTTAATTAAACTTCCGAACATTGATTTGGGTGCAGGACTACAGTGTATCATAAAAACAAATTACTCATCATACAAATTATGTATTGTACATGTAGTTCGCAATGTGATTTACTCACATAATGAGCGATAAAGTAATTCCCTGTTGAATCATCATGAATTGTACAATCCCCAGTTTAAGGCCTGGTCACATATCACCGGTAACATTTTATAAACGGATGCCCAACGAATAGAAAATTTGCGAAATTATCCGACCGTGGTGAATGTCGTCTCTATTGCTTCATGCACAAAACATTTCGCCGGATAGAACAACATACATCTCCTGACAAGAAACGGACAAGAGACCCGAACGAACGGATTGAAAATGTTACTCTCCGTCGGGCATCCGTTTACGCTATCTGGTGATATGTGACCGGACCTCTACTAGTGACCTATTGTCAGAGCAGCAATGAGAGGGTGAATTAGGGTTTGGAAATGTCAAAGTTAGCATGCACTTGTATGAGTGTGACAGTTACATTGTACAATGCATTGTTGTACACATGTACTGTATGTAACGTTGTGTACAATGGTGGCAGAGGGTCCATCTATTGTACATAGCAATATAGTATTGTAAAGACAATGCATCATTTCAAAATTATATTGTTTTGTCTCTCTGAAAAAAATGTCTGTTTGTTTTTTCTAGGTGTTATTTCAGACATTTCCCCCTTAATATTAGTCCGAGTGTGACTTTGAATAGAAGACATTTCACAAATTATGAAATATAATTTGTGGGCCAGTAGAATTTTGGTTTCAGGCAACCAGAAGTTTAAAGGGGAATTAACCCTTATCCTTTTGACAAGTTTACTGGATGTGATGAGAGCATAACTCTTGTCATTTCTAGTCACTTATTTCCTCATGAATATTCCCAATAATGAACAAAATCAATATGTTATGGCCCACTGTCGTCTGCTTTCAATGCCAACAGGGGGCGGCCATTTCTTCAACTTCTCGCGGTGAAATGACGTGTCAGGCGGAGAACACAATAGCGGGTTATGATAATGCTATTGTGTTCTCCGCCTGCCACGTCATTTCACCGCGAGTAGTTGAAGAAATGGCCGCCTCCTAGTCCTATGGGCATTGAAAGCAGACGACAGTGGTCCATAAAATATTTATTATTGTTTTAATCGGGAATATTCATGAGGAAATAAGTGACTAGCAATGATAGTAGTTATGCTCTCATCACATCCAGTAAGTCAAAATGATACAGGGTTAATTCCCCTTTAAAGATAAAATAATTGTACTTGCCTGACTGGGCTATAACCAGACGAAAAGAAACACATAGCCCGGGTTTCTAAGCGCAAGTATTATTACCCATGGTTATCAGGTACAGTTCAAACCCAAACAATTATATTGCATACTCTTCAACTCCCTGGGGAGCATACTAGCCATATGCTGCCAATGGTGCGAAGTACATGTACATCATGTTTTTGTTTTCATTTATTTATTTTCGTACACTTTGGTTCATTGCAGGTTCTGTGGCACCTTGATGTGTTCCGAAGAAGCTTCCGAGATATGACTGGCCATGCATGCATGGGCAAGGCATGCATATTCTGTGCCCTCAAGGTAACAAGCATACATAATAATAATAATGATATATTACATTTATAGCGCTTAATTGAATTGAATTGATCATTTATTTCAAATCTCATAAAAAACAATAACATTAACAAATCACAACAAAATTTACAAAGTTTAACAACAGATAAATACAATTATGAGAATGAGGAGACAGCTAGAAAGAGCAAAATAGCCTTATTAATGCTGCCACCGAATATATAAAATTGAATTAAGATTTACCTACATACATGTAACTAGACATATACAACATGAAAAGAAAAAAAAACTAAAAAAACAGAACAAAAACATACACAATATAAAATTTAAAAATGGCCTGACCTGAACAAAAAAAAAAAATTACTGTAACAAGATTAATCTATATCTCTGTTTAAAAGCTGATAGAGTGGGGCTTAATTTTACATGTATCTGTAATTTGTTCCAGAATACAATGTTTCTAAGCGCATTATTATTACCCTTGGTCATCAGGTACAGATCAAACCCCGCACAATTATCTTGCGCACCGTCTCAACTGGGGAGCATACTAGCCCAGATGCCCAACGGCTAATTAACACCTGACCAATTACCATGTTATAATGCAGCCCCCCTCAATAAATTACACACCCGATCACATCCTAATGCACTTAAATGTTCTTGATCAGATCAAGATCACATATATATTTTTATTTTTTTTCTAATGATCATTCAGTGTTAAAATGTATATTGAAATGTTGCCTGATAGCTTCTGTGATATTTATCTCACAAAAAAAACTTTATTTAACACAAGTTGGCTTGGAAAAAGCCCTGAAGCTTTAATTCATTCAGGTGACCAAAATGGCATATACTCCAATCATAGGCTTGGAGAGAAACAAATCAATAATGTGTGCCCCCCTATAATTTTGCAAAACCCTGCACTTGTACCCTGCGTCGGTATTGAACAAAATTGGCATTTTAAGTTCACATAATGTGTGTAAAAGACTTATGATTGTAAAATTGAAACAATCATATCTTCGATATATCTTCGATAATTGAACAAAGCATCAATTGAAAGCTTGTGATGAGGCCTTTCTAATGGTAGGAAAATCTACAATTTGATTTTTACCAACAAGTGCAGGGTTTTGGTATAGCCGGTCACATTTATTTCTATGTCTGATGTGCTTGTCCTTTGCATTCTCTTAACCCAGGCACTTTTGAATGAGCTCCAGACCTCGGATGAGACGGTGTTGCCCCCCGATGCCCTCAGAAAAGCCCTGGCCTCGGCCTTCAAGGACCAGCTACGATTCCAGCTTGGATGCATGGATGACGCTGCAGAGTGTTTCGTAAGTTGTTGCCCTTATTAAAGTCCTTCCTGTGCCAATTTCGGCACATAAGGCGGCGCCTATCTTTGATTCATAAGCCCTAGGCCACACGTCTACTATACATTTACATGTAGCGAAAGCTACAGAAGGGGGCCAGCCGTCTGGTAACTTGTGTGATAATCACATAATTTACATACGTATCAATTATCTAATTATATATTAACTTGTTTCAATTGTCCTTCCTCAGGAGAATATCTTGGTCCGGATTCACTTCCACCTGGCGCACAACATCAAGGAGGATCTGTGTGACGCCAAGCACTGCATCCCGCACAGGAAGTTTGCGATGACACTCATTGAACATGTGAGAAATTATGTTAATTAAATGACGATGATGATGATGATGATGATGATGATGGTGGTGGTGGTGGTGGTGGTGGTGGTGGTGGTGGTGGTGGTGGTGGTGGTGGTGGTGATGATGATGATGATGATGATGATGATGATGATGATGATGATGATGATGATGATGATGATGATGATGATGATGATGATGATGATGATGATGATGATGATGATGGTGGTGGTGACGGTGACGATGGCGATGGCGATGGCGATGGCGATGGCGATGGCGATGGCGATGGCGATGACGATGACGATGACGATGACGATGACGATGGTGGTGGTGGTGGTGGTGGTGGTGGTGGTGGTGGTGATGATGATGATGATGATGGTGGTGGTGGTGGTGGTGGTGGTGGTGGTGGTGGTGGTGATGATGATGATGATGATGATGATGATGATGATGATGATGATGATGATGATGGTGATGAGGGTGATGAGGGTGATGATGATGATGGTGATGATGATGATGATGATGATGATGATGATGATGATGTTGATGATGATGATGATGATGATGATGATGATGATGATGATGATGATGATGATGATGATGATGATGATGATGGAGGAGATGATGATGATGATGAGGAGGAGGAGGATGATAATGGTGATATTATGTCATGCAATTAAACAGTTGAATTAACTCATTGGTACAAATAAATATGTTCAAAATAAGACCATTGTTGTATTTACTTTTCACTCTACAGAGTGTGTGCAAGTGTGGTGCAACCTCAGAGCCCTTCCCTTTCACCCAGATGGTCCACTATGTTTCAAGTGCAGCTCTATGGTAAGTTTATTTGTAGAATCCTCCACTCATTGAGAATTAAGAAATCATTAACAAATATATATAGAATACCCAAGAGATACAATCACAACATTATTGAATTCACTGGTAAGTTTACTTGCACATTGTTAACATTTCAATGATTGTGGTTTTACCCATCACCAAAGTAGGTTAATCGCTGGTATTTGATTTGCTGTGAACAAAATGTGACCTCACACCACAAAACGACCGTTATGTCGCCATGTTAGTTTGTCTGTTATTAGCTGAAATAGTCAAAGTTTGTTTAAAATATTAGATTCAGGATTTTGGTATTTCCTGAATGAGGGTATCTTAATCTACCTTCTGTGAAATTTTGAGCGTCAGAAATCATGTGTAAATATGTTTTGTCTTCAAATAAAAATGATCATATTACAGCACTTGAATGGACGTTGATCTTTAAAGCGGCCCGTTTTCTCCGTAACTTTAAAACTGTTTCAGCCATGTACCAAATGTTTGACAATCATTTTGAGACGGTTTTCTAAGTCCAAATTTGACAAATTATATACCATTTTAAAGGTAATGACTTCTTCTTTATTGTCATGTGAAAGTCAGCACAATAATTTTTTCCGACTTATTTGTTGTTTTTTGGTGTAAGGTCACAAATGGCAAGTGGGGATCAATCTAACAACCTCCTTATTACTAGACAGGCATCATAATCACCTGTCTACTAAAATAATTGTATTTCCTATTTTGCAGGTGATTTCCTAAAGCAGATTTGACTGTTAACTGACTTTCTCCTTTTCCATTTGTTTCTCCCCACTCAGCTCCGAGGCCCACAAGATGAGGACAGAGAGGAGATGGCCCAACGGGGATCACTTTGGGACTCTCCTGCGGAAAGCTGGGGCCATTGGCGATGTCAGAAACTGCCCGGTAAGTTTATTGTATCTGGGAACCACAGCAACTTCTTTTGCTAGTAGTGTAGTAGCAAGGTAGGGCCATATATTGGGCCAGACAAATAATCTGCTCATAATATTTTGATGGCCTAAAATAGAAAAAATGATTGGCCTCCTATTTGCATTTAGTTTATAAGTCATCAACTGTAATGTAGATTAAATTATGGTTCTAGTAACTTTGTTGACATGTGCAAAAACTAACCAAGTGTTGATATGTGTTCAAATGTGTATTTCCGTGATCCGATATGTCCACTTAGTAATGTGTGAAAACTTCACATTAAATGGGTGTTATATGGCGAATTTATGAGTGAAAATGCAAAGTGGGAGACTGGCTTTATATATCTCTCGACATGTACATGAACTTGTATTTCCTAAACCATGAACACTAATGTATGTTTTTGTAATTTGTCTAACAGAGTTCTTGTGGCCAGAAAATCAGCATCCGAAGAGTGTTGATGAACTGCCCTGATGTTGGTGAGTAAAAGCTGAGTGATACTTTAACTGTGCCCCCCCCCCTCCCCCCCTCCCCGCCTCCCCCCTCCCCCCCCCCCCCCCCCCAGATGGCCTTATGTTCTTATTAATCTTTCAGATAAACCAATAGTGGGCAATGCAGGAATTAATTTTTAATTTTAGGGGGCTACTTTTTCAATCTGATGGATATCACGACATATTTCACATAATACCCTATGGTAATTTTAGGGGCTACCTACTGATTTCAGGGGGCTGTTTTTTAACATTAGGGAGCAAAACCGCCCTCAGCCCCTGTATATTTCCTACCCTGATAGTCGGTCAATCTGTCTGTTTGTTTGTATGCACCAGGCTAACAGTAATACAGTTATATGTATGTCAAATATTTTATTGGTTCAAAATTTTCTTCAAGAATTTTTAGGTTTATGATGCCTCAGTCCCTTGTGATTGTCTCCCTTGTTGTAAAGCAAAGTGCAAAATAAAACTGTTGATTATTTGTCATGTTTTATACTAGTGTGTTCTCCTTTCATTTGAATAAAGGGATTTTTGTGTGTGAAAAGAAATGGAAAATAATGTATTAAAGCCAAAAATATACACATATCTTTCTTATATCCCACATTCTATGCAGCGTTTCCACATTTGTTAGTTGCTACTTATTTGTTGTCTGTTAAATTAAAAAATGTACATGTATATATGCCAAATGGTGGATATATTTACAATGTAGGTACAGTGTACACTGCATTTTCTAGATGCTACATTTTACACATGTGTTTATCTGTTGTCTGTAACAAGCCAAAAAGGGAATGTTTTACAAACCCAAAGTAAATGTACATGTAATACAAAACAGTAGGAAATGTATTACAAGCCATAATCTTCCATTTTCTTTTGCTTTTCACAGTGAGCATTGGTTTGATTTGGGATTCTGACAGGCCGGATGTGGAGCACATCTCAGATGTCGTCTGCAACTTGGGCACCACTCTGCAGCTCAGAGAGGTAGGGTAGAGTGTGTTTTTGTGTGTGTAAATTTGTTTTAATTAAAGTGATATGTTAACTTTATAAGATTTCTACACAAGTCATAATTGAGTCGTTCAACCATATGATGTACTGTACCCATAACTTTTTAAGATTCTTCTAAATGATGTTAGTTTTATAGAAAAAGAACACTGAATAACTAGTGAAAAAGGTTAACATTGATGTCAGATTTTAACAGTACCTCATTCATTTAATCTATCTTGAATTTGTTCTTCCAAATATCTACAAGTGTTAAATAAACATTTATGGATTTTGATTCTTCAATTGCAGTTATTCGATGGCACCGTTGACGACAGAGCAAATGCCAACTCTCTCTTCCTAGTGGCAGGCTTTCAAGTTCCTACTTTTTCCTACTTTTTCCTACTTTTTTACACATCCTCCTACTTATCCTACTTTTTCCCCAAATTTCCTACTTTTTCCTACTTTCTCCTACTTTTTTGTGTAGCAAAAAAAAAAAAAAAAAAAAATTGGTCCGAGGCTATTATTAATCAGGAGTAGTGAGTAATTGTTGCAGGTTCTCAGAGAAGGTGTGGCTGTCCACTATGCTAGTTTCACCATCACCAGTCTACTTTGTAGAAAAAAATCATTCAGAAGACTTGGTGCATGCCTCTGCTCTGCTGCGGTGTGTTCCCAAAAATCAAATATGGGATTGGTGCATTAAAGTGTTGAGTACAGACCCTGGGCGGCGATCACAGGGGGAATGGGGGATATATCCCCCCAATATTTGAGGTGGGGGATAACCTGTATTATTATTATCCCCCTCCACCAATATTTGAGATTCAAAATTTAGTTTTGAATACTAAAATAAAGGGACATTGCCCCCTATTATTCATTATGTGAAAGTTAATACAATTAAACCACATATTGAGAGTGCTCTGCCAAAATTCAAAATCTTCTGGGGGCTATGCCCCCTGGATCACCATTATAGTAATTTGACCCGGTCCACTGTACACGTATACAATCTGTATTCAGCCTCAGGAACTATGCCTACTCAAATTTAAATAACTATATAACTAACCATATATCTAATAGCTAACTAGGTTTTCTTTTAAAATATGGACAATATCTTTAGTTCTGTATATCAGAAATCCAAAAACTTGCGGGGGCTCCGCCCCCTGGACCCCGTCCCATTGTGATTCCATTCAGGTTTCCATCAAGGTGGGGGCTGCACCCCCTGGACCCCCATTATAGTAATTTGACCCGGTCCCCTGTACAGGTATACAATCTTTATTCAGGAACTCTTGCTATGCCCACTCAAATTTAAATAACTAACCATCTATTGGCTAATTAGATTTCTTTTTAAATATGGACAACATCTTTTGTTCTGGACTGTATATCAGAAATCCAAAAGCTTCCGGGGGCTCCGCCCCCTGGACCCCCATCCCATTGTGATTCCATTCAGGGTTCCATCAAGGTGGGGGCTGGACCCCCATTATAGTATTTTGACCCGGACCCCTGTACAGGTATACAATCTTTATTCAGGAACTCTTGCTATGCCCACTCAAATTTAAATAACTAACCGTCTATTGGCTAACTTGGTTTTCTTTTGAAATATGGACAACATCTTTTATTCTTTATATCAGAAATACAAAAGCTTCCGGGGGCTCCGCCCCCTGGACCCCCATCCCATTGTGATTCCATTCAGGGTTTCATCAAGGTGCTTCCAATTTGCATGTTGTAATCGTAAAATGTTTAAACAGCTCAATTAAAAAGCATGGGCCCCCATACCTATTCCCTCCTCTGGTCATAAAATCCCTGCTACGCTGACTGGGTTGGTCGCTTTGCTCCCTCGCCAAAGATGGTTGAAATTACGTATCATCCCCCCTATGGTGAGAAGAAATCAACGCCTCTTGTACAGACCAAGATATATGATCAAGAGTAATGATAAGTAGCAATGAAAACTACTCCGAAAAGCCCGCGCACATCCTACTTTTTTCCTACTTTAGGCCTCTAATGTCCTACTTTTGTCCTACTTTTTAGGAAAAATTGGTCCTATTTTTCTCCTACTTTTCCAGTTAGACCCACTTGAAAGCCTGTAGTGGGCATTGTGACATACTACGGGAGACAGCACACTACCTCATTCATTTAATCTATCTTTAATTTGTTCTCCCAAATATGTAAGTGTTAAATAAACATTTATGGATTTTGATTCCCTAAATTGCAGCTCTTCGATGACACCGTTGATGATAGAGCGAAGGCCAACTCTCTCTTCCTAGTGGGCATTGTGACATACTACGGGAGGCACTACACAACGTTCTTCTACAACACAAGCCTCAGATACTGGATCTACTTTGATGATGCAGTCGTCAAACAGGTAGATACATGTTTATGATGATATTTTAATGATGTGAATATAACGTCATTCAAATATAGATATGATGATAGACATATGAACTCCTCTTACTCCTTAAGCATGGGCGTCGATACTTACGTAATACCCATTCATCAGGAGGGGATGGATGAATGGATCATCCCCCCCTGATCAATGGGTATCAATGACAGATCGACGCCCGTGTCCTTAAGTCTAACCCAACGGGAAGAAGACCCTGACATGATAACTATCAAATGATAGCCTTTAACCATATGTTAATTTGGGATGCTGTTGCGATGGCTTTGTTCAATTTATTGCCCCCAGCCTCATTTCACTACAGCCACAAACGCTGATTCCAAAAAATATAATCCTTTCACTATTACATGTTCATGTAATGTATATGAAGCCGACAATGTATAACAACATTATTGCTTTTAAGAGTTGAAAACCGAAAGTATGAGTCTCTTTCTATTCTGCAGGTTGGTCACAACTGGTCTGATGTAGTTGACAGATGTCGAAGGGGGCACTTCCAGCCCCTCTTGCTCCTCTATGCCTACCCTGATGGTAAGAAGGTCCCCAATGCTACGGCCCCCAAGCAGACCTTCCTACTCAAGGGCTATGAGAAGCATGACAAGGAAAATGGTGAGTGGTTGAGTTATCTTCTTACCTATTCAGGTGGTTGTTTCGCAAAGATTTAATGTTGAACATGGAAAGTTCTATGGAAAGCCACAAGTTGCTATGTAACGTTAATTAATTCTTTTTGTAAATATTTGGGTAAATATAAATTAACTTTACAATTACTTAGCAAGCAGACTTATTTAGGATGGAGTTTGAAGTATCCCTGGTTAGTCTCAAATGAAAAAGAATATTTACGAATATTGAATTGTCTAGTTCGAAACAAATAAATTAATGAACTGTTTAGAATAAATATATTTATTTCAAATTTGTCATTGCAGAGGCACCTGGGGGCCATCCAAACAAGTCTCCGGACTCTCTGTCCAGCAAGGTCTCTCAAATCTTGACCGACCCCATCCCCGACCCTATGGACCAGATGCCCATCAACCACCAGCATGGCAACAGCAACAGCAGTATCATCAGCAGTCAGAGCTCCATCAGCGGTCAAAGTGCCAGCTCCGGTGACTCGCAGAACACTCTAGTCTACCGACCCGTAGGGGGTGTCCCGGAGTTCCAGGCATCCACGGAACGGGGACAGGGACAGTCCTCAGCAAATGCTGTCGAAGAGAAGAGTCGTGGGAAACCGGAGCAGGGGTGGAAAGTTGGGGATGATGGAGCAGTTGCAAATGCCCACGGTGCAAGCTGGATTCCCAACTCTGTGGTGGAGATCGGGAAGGATGCTTTGAACTTGATGCCCAAGGGAAAGGCGAATGGAGGGAGCTATGCAGTCTCCCAGTTTGCTCTTCAGGGGGAATCAGAAAGTGTTAATTCATCGAGGGGTAGAACTGAACCTCCTTTCAATGTAGGCTACGGTCCAGGCGTAGGCAACAAATCAGTCAATGGTGGAGCAGCTTCGAACTCAAGGAGTCAAATGACACCAGTTCCTATGCAGACTGGACAGCGGCCAGGCTCTGCGAAGGAGTCTGGAAGACCCTCTACTAGCTCAGTTCCTGCATCCCCTCAGCAGGCCAAGCGCTCATCATCAGCCCAACAGGTGAATCGCAATGCATCCCTCAAATATGGTTCATCTTCTTCGTCATTATCATCATCATCTGCTGCACCTGCAAGTTCATCTCAGGGCCAAAGAACTAAAACTGTTACCACATCATCTCAGAATGGATCAGTTGTTACGTCATCTCAGAATGGCGCTGTTTACAATGCAAGGACTGGTGTGATCACAGCAGGCCATGATGGGAGACAGGATGATGAACACCTGTCGTTTGCGCAGCCTAGCCTCACCTTTGAACCTTACGGAAACTTTTCAACGGAAGTGGAGTCATTTCCTGAAGCACAACAGAACCAGAAGCTTAATGTCAAGCCATTGCAGGAATATGGTTCCAAGCAACCTAATCAAGACTCAACGATGTCATCAGAGCGGCTGAACTCCAGGACGTCTTCTGTTGTGAGACAAGGTTCTTGGAGCGCTGGATCAAGTGGTCAGTATGCAGGAGATGCGAACTCTTGGAAAACCCCATCTGTGCAAAGAGCTAGTTCCTTGAATGTCAAACCACTTGATAAATATCAGGATCCATACAGCAGTGCTACAGACTTGAACAGTGCAAATAGTCAAGCCAGAGGACTAGATACGAGTAGCTCAAACAGTATTGTTAACACGGGACAATATTCAAAGTACTCCAGCGTGCCTGATCTGCAGAAGCAGTCACTAGAAAGTACTTATGGAAGGACTTTGTCTCTGTCAACAGAACCAAAAGAAAATGGCCCGTCTCTTAAGCGCTCTGCATCGTTACAGTCAGACACTCACATAGCCCCTGGAGGAATCTTGGCAGAGGCAATACGGAACCAAGGCCCCAGTGAACCGGAGAACCAAGAGGATAACCACATACCCCTCATGAGGTCCTCCTCAGTCACAAATCGGAACTCGGAAGATAAGCAGGCTCGGGCAAAGTACAACATCCAAAACGGATTTCTTACGCTGCCGGGGAAGAGGCAGATGAACCAATTCAAGGCCACAGGTGGCAAGCAGAATTTCAACTCCAACAATGCAAAGGGTGACATGACTGACAGCAGCGGGATGGGGCTGGGGTACTCCTCGTCTGGGATGTCCCAGAGAAGTGTCCCACAGCTCAACCGACAGCCAAGCACTGAGAGCAGGGTGTCCAATTCCTCTCAGTCACAACATGATGGCCTCATGCTTAGGCTGACCCCTGAGGTATCAGTCACGAAAGGGCTGGACATTGATTCCATCGCTAGCAGAGACTCTGGCTACAGGAGCAGAGATCGCTCCAGCGCTAGTTCAGGAAGCGTTTATTCTCTGGATGCCACTTCTGATAATACATCCACATCCGTTACACCCAATACCACAAACAACAATTCTACGCTGCAATATGGACAGAGTCAGCAGACAAAAAAGCAAATGTCAGTGGATGCTTACAATAAAAATGGCTATGGTTACCAAGATGCTAACAATCAAAATGGCACAGGTTACCACGATGTTAACCAATCTAAGAAGGGTTATGGATACCAAGCAAATGGAAATGCTCCGGATCAGAATGCCAAATCAAACCAAGCTATGTCAGTAAGCAATGTCCAGAGGACGAGAACACCTTCGAGACTACAGTACCAACAATCTCTCCCAGAAGAGAGCGTGAAAACCTCAACAGCCAACAATGTCCAAAGAACAAAGACACCATCCAGACTGCCATACCAACAATCTCTGCCGGAGCAGAATGCAAGAACCAGCGTACAGGACACAAAAGTAAATCAGGGTGCACCTGCCATCAGCGTCCAGAGGCCGAGGACACCTTCCCAACTGTCTTATCAGAAATCCCTTCCAGATGAGGGTAGGGCGTCCTCTGTCCAGGGTTCCGGTCCAACCACAGCAGTCAGCAATGTCCAGCGGCCAAAGACACCTTCCCAACTGCCCTACCAGCATTCCCTCCCAGGGGAGAGCACCAAGCCTCCTGCCCTGACAGGACCCAACCCAGATGGAGCACTGAAGTCTCCGGTCCAGGGTCCAGAGGACATGGTCCATGGGTTGGTGCAGGAGGTTGAGTGTCAGCTGCTGTCCTCCCAGAAGGCAGAGAATGAGGAGGATCTGGCTACAGCCCTCGGTCTGTGCACTGCTGCTGCTTGTAAGTTGCAAATTTCATTATTGATTTTATTTAATCCAGCATCATTTGTAAAATAACTTGCTATAAAATATAAAAACATGTATAAACATCTTTGTTATATATCAAAACCAGTGAAGCAACAAAAAATAACATTGAGATGACAAACTTGTTTATTATGGCCATCAGCTATGCGAAGGAAAGCCCATAACCTGTCTCTTAATGAATGTATCAGCACCCAAAACAAGAATATTTGCACGAATGTCTGCTCATGCAGGTGCAGAAATCGATACCTGTATAATTTTTGGGACCAAGGATATCTGTTTCTTGTTTCTGAGTGTGCTGTAAATTCAGTATTCACATCTGTTTTGTTATATTTCAATATTTCCATGTCATCCTCAGCTACGCTGAAGATAGCCCTGCGCATTGATAACATCCGGGATGAGACACGCCACTTCCTGCAGACCAAGTACAACACGACGGTGCGCAAGTCACGTGGCCTCCACCGTAAGCTGACCCTCCTGCGTAGGTCTGAGGAACCAGTGAGTGGAAGCAGCAAAAACATTGCCCCCGCACCACCACCGCCTGAGCCTGAACCTGAACCACCGAGGTAAGTGGCTCAAGTTTGTAATTCAAATTGTTCCGTCACTGACACTTCCAAACTTGTCGTCCCAAGATCTCACTTTGTTTTTGTTGATAAAAGATTCGCTATCGCAGCTTCCGTATCATGGAATGCTCTACCACAAAACATTAGACAAATTCCGCATGTACATGTACTTACCTTTAAAAAGCATCTAAAATCCTTCCTCTTTCCTTGATTTGTTGTAGTTTGTAAGAATCTTGTAATTTTTGTTATGTTTTAATTGTTATATTTGTAAGCGCTATGACGCGTTGTGAATAGCGCTATATATTAGTAACCTGTATTATTATTCAAATAGTTAAGACTGTAATGATACTGTTGATACCAGACAACTTCTGCTTAATTTGAGGGTGAGGATAAACATTACACTCTTTGACAATGCACTCTCTTTAAGTTTACTTTCTGAACCCTTTCAACATGCATCCTCCATTGACCCCATCCAGAGGACTATTTTCTAGACCAGCCCTGAAAGGGTTCAAATGTGATTTTTAATGCCTTTTATTTTTTTATTTTTGTTAGGACTCCTGGTCTTCAGCGGAAAAACAGCAACGATGAAATGGTGAGACGAGATCAAGAATCACTGCAGGAGATAGAACAATTAAAAAGACGCATCGCGGAGCTGAGTGCAAAGCAGGATAAGTCTAGGACTAACTCTGGACCTGCCAACCAGGGCCAAGACCAAGTCCAAGCACCCATGTCTAGACCTAGTGATCAAGGTAAATCTGTCCCAACTGGTTTGGCTAGTCCAGGGCAAACTGGTTCATCTAGACTGAATAACCAAACTGCAGTGTCGAGGTTGAGTAACCAAAACCAAACCGCGACATCGAGACCGGGCTACCAGGGACAGTCTGTACCACCTGGCACCGCTGTTCAGGCTGATACCGCTAGTGCACCATCAAGGAGTGGCTACCAGCCTCAGCAGTACCAGAGTGTACCATCATCGCCCGCCATGAGCCGGACTAGAGGTTATACCGATGCCAACTCCACCAACACCAACACTACCGGTGCCTCCTACACCGATGTCAACACCACTAACACTGCCGGTGCCACTTACACTAATGGCGCTAGGACATTTAATACCACTGCTGCTAGTACAACTGCCAACATCTCTACTAGTCAAATATCCACTGGTTATTCTGGTTATTCATCAGCGGTAACCAGCACCAGTAGTGGTTATGATGCACCGCCATCACAGTCACAAAGTCGTGTGCAGCAAGGGTATGGTGCACCTGCTAACAGTGCTGGCACCGCAGGTCAACCCCTTACATATAGGACACCGGTTAACCAAGGTGCAAAGCAGGTGGACACTAGGGTACCGCAGGGGCAACCGCCAGTGACATCATCAGGATACCAAAGATCAGTTGCGCCAGGTAACAGTACTGCACCGACTAGTCAACCCTTTGCGTACAGGACATCACCACAGGTGAATACTGTTGCACCACAGATTAACACTAGTGCGCCACAGGTGAGCAGTAGTACAACACGAGGGCAACCAGCAGATACACCGGGTTACCAAAGACAAAGTGTCCAGCAGTTGCGCCAAGAGTGGATGAAAGCCGATACCACCAACCAGCCCCCGAGGAGCTATGCACCAAACAATGGCGCCGCTAGACGCAGTGTCACACCTCTTGGATTCTCAACCAGCACCAGTACCACCATGCAACAAGCAACCGCTCCTGCCTATCCGGGCAGTTACAGATCGCAGACACCAACGCCATACCTTGGTACATCCACCAAGCAATTTGACATGTCTTTCGCTAATGGGTACCAAGGCTCGCAGCAGATGGTGGCTCCAGCAGGGAACCGCAATAACAATGCAGGCACCAATCAGCAGGCAGGATATGGGGCTGGACGGAACGCTGTCGGAGGTGACAGACAGTACCCTGCGTCCGGGAGCTCGGTGACATCGCAGCAAGGAATCCACAACAACTGGGTGGAGAGGCGTGAACCTGTCAGACAAGGTAAATAGAGAACCACTTTTATGCCTAAACCCTCTTAGTGCCAAATCTAATATTAAGAATCCATTCAAAACTTATCTATGCTATGAGTATTGTGACCATCATTATGGTACTCAGATTATTGAAAGTGTTTGCCCAATCACAGTTCCTCCCTCTCATAACATCAACATGTTTTATTCCAGAGCAGATTTATTCTATTCCATATCATCATTTTCTCTTAGACCTCATTTTTTTCTAACTCATCAGATACTTGAAATGAATGTGTTAACTCATAAATAGGATATTTCGAGTTCACATGTACATTCTGAAGTATAATTTTAATTATTGTTTATATTCTAACTCATCACTAATTATTGTTTTTTCTTCAAATTATATTATATCATCCATTCTTCTAATAATCTACTCATTGTTGGATCCAGATTCAAGGTAATTAATTGTGGCATAAATGGATAGTCCTCTTGGCTTCTATTCAAGTGTAACTTAGAAGAAAAAAGTTGTTAGAACAGAAATCCATATTCTTGTTATTTGCTGTTTTGGTGCAGGTTTTGTTTTCACTTTTTGTGAGTGTCTTGGTGCCCCAGTTATGCACTTTTTGTACACCGCCATTTAGTTTAAGATGGTGTAACTATATTCTCCCTATTTTTTCTTTGTTACAATTCATAAATGGTGTTTACTTTTTTGTTTAATTTTTTTCTTTGGAAACTTTTAATTTTGTGTTGTTTCTTCTCTAAAAATGAATTGTATTTGGTTTGGTATATCTGAAGAACATTTAATTAGATTGCTGTTATTTCACCCTAGTAATCTAGTTTCAAATATGTCAATAGTCAATATATGTTTAAACAATATTATTTGGCCCGATGTATTTTTGCAAGAGGTTTGGGTAAGAGTTTACTTTTTTGGTAAGAATGTATCTAATGGAAGAAAAGACAACAGCTAACAAAAAGAAGGAAAAAAAGGACAGAACTACATGTACATCCATGGCTCATTAACAGGAATCATAGGTACAGCACGCACTGTTGTTTATTTATTTATAATTCAAACTGTATTCATATTTACCATAGAGCATGAAATTCCTACAGCCGATGTCCACCAAAATCTGTTTTTCTGGCCAGAAATGTTTAATACAAGTCGTGATTTTACTTGTCTCATACATGTATGCGTTATTTGAATGTTAGCTATTAAATATGATTTGTATTTTATAAAGAGTTCAATAATGAAATGTAGTTGCGTACAAAATGTATATGTACATGTATAGTATGTAAATGTATGTATACTTTGTTATGTCTGTAAGTTTCACAAAAGCTTTAAATATTGGCACATAGTTCAGGTGTTACTCTAAATCAAATATAGATTTGCACATTATTATTTTTCATAATACAGTGTACATGTATATCAAAAGGTTTGTTGACATATGTTTAATTATTTTAATGAGCTTATTGTTTGATTCAGAACCCGTACATGTACCTGTATTTGACTAATTAACAATCATTTGAGAATTAAAGTATCACCCATAAACAACCCCCAAAACAAAATTGACTGCCTTCTCTAATTTGAACCTCTATTTCTTATGGAAGTAATGTTTTTTCCTGTTATTCTGTCATCCATGTCAAACTTAATAAGTTTAAAAACAATTAATATTGGTTACATGCATACTACAAGTACAATTTGAATACACCATGAATGACATTTACATTACAGTGGAACCTCTTTATAATGAGCTCTGTTTTAACGAGGTAATTACACAGGTCTACATGTAGGTTCTAGATGTATTTTATTTTATTGTTAAGCCCTGATACAAAGAGATATCTGATATACATGTAGGCCCCGTTGCAGAAAGAGATACAATCGATTGTACATGTCGGTTGCAATTAATTGTAAATCAGAAAATGTGTGTATTTCAACCAATCAGATTCGCGCATTTAGAACACATGATCTGACTGACAATTAATTGCAACTTACAAGCGATCATATCTCTTTCTGCAACAGGGCCATAACGTGGTAAATTCAATGGGCAAAGGTGCTCTTTATAACGAGGTGTACGTGATGTAACATTGGTGCTGGATCTCATTTAATTTCTATCATTTTAATTTTCTTTAATTTCTTTTATTCTCACCCACTCCTCTCATTCTGCACCCCTCTCTCTGTTCTGTGTCCTCTTGTCTATGGTACTGACCTCATATCCTTGGTGTACTAACAGAGAACGGCGGATCGGCAAGAGTTACAATGTGTGTGAGTATTCCATCTAACATTAACACATTTCCCCCTACATTTAGATCACAGTGTACATTGTATGTCATTCCTGGGCCCCGTTGTAGAAATAGTTGCAATGGATTGTAAAGGTGCAATTAATTGCTAGTCGGAAAATATGCCCATTTGAACCAAAGAGATTTGCGCATATCACGTACATGTACATGTAGTTACATGATCTGCAATTAAATGCAACTTAACAGTCGATTGCAACTCCTCCTGTAACGGGGCCATGTACAACAATTGTTGCTTCATGGTCCCCCTGGTTCCTGTATGCAATGCTTAAAATTAGCACAGGCCCGCTGGCCCAGGGCCACTAAAAATCAGTTTTGGGCCACCGAATTTTATTGATGATTAATGTAACCCTAAAAAGGCCAGCTTTTTGAGGTCTTTCTACAGCCGGGTTTGGGAGGGAGGGACATTATCACAAAGCGGCAGGGCATCATCTTCACGCCTTTTCGAGTAATCAGAAAAATCGCGGAGGGGGTTTAGGGATTACAGTTAAATCCACTGGTCATGTTCCAACAGACTCCCATATGCAAAGAGTAAACCAATTGTGTTAAATATAATACAACATAACTATTGCATTCATGGTTTTAGATGTGTTGTTTTATCATTCATACCCTTCTTTGAGTACATACATGTTCATTATAATGTTATGTGGAATATGTGTGTCCATGTCACATTTCTGACACATTTTAATTTGACATACTGTTTTTAATTCATTAACCTGGTAAATGTTCTGTCTTTCTTTTAATACTTAACAATCCAGTTTTCCTTACACCTACATGTATTCTTGGAATTTGGCAATGTTTGATTTTTTTCCTAATTGTAGAATTACATTGCAAGAAAAGTGTTATGAAGAGAGTAGTTTTGTCATTATACAATACACACAGTACATATTACAGATCACATACATAACTTGATATAGTTTACCAGTTTTTTAGCAACAATTTGATTTCAGTTCAGTTCAGTTCATTTTATTTCCACAATTTAAAATACAATTCATGTGTACATTCACAGTAAAATACAGGTAGTTTGTTATACATCAAACTAAATAATAGTAAATTATGTGGTGGGGACAACAAAAGCAAACAATAAGCTTATCGAGGTTGTCCCCCGAGAGAAACATGCAAATTAATCAGTTACAATGTAAATTCAAAAATGAATACTGTTTCGAGTAGACACATAAAGTAAAGAGAAACACACACGGACAGACGCACACACACACACACACACACACACACATACACATACATATATGCCAGGTTACCGTACTAATATTCACTGGTTAGCGGCATTTGCCAAAAGCAATAATTTATATTTACGTTTAAAGGAGTTTTTTTTCTTTACACCCTTTTTTATACAGGATACCACGGCGCTCAGCAAGTGTAACGGTGCTGTACCCCAGCAGGGAGGTGTGAGCACACCAAGTCTGGACATGTACTTCACCTGGCCCAGGAAGAAAGTGGGGGACAATCTCATAGATCTCACTTGATCATTGCTCCTCCTTTGGCCCCTCTCCCCTTAACCCCACCTCTTTACAGTAATACCAGTGTCCAGTGGGTGTAGCAATGATGTACATGTAGGTGTGGGTCTACCAAGCCTGGACATGTATTACACCTGGCCTAGGAAGAAAATGGGAGACAATCTCATAGATCTCACTTGATCACTACACCCCCCTCCCCTGAGCCTCTACACCCCAAGCCCCCTTAGTGCTCCTCTCCCTCTATATACCACATTGTTCAGCAGGTGTAACAGTCCTATATATGTAAGCAGACCAAGCCTGGACATGTACTACACCTGGCCCAGGAAGAAGATGGGGGCAATTTCATTGATCTCACTTGATCATTGCCCAGCTCCCCTTAATAGCCCCTACACCCCCCCCCCCCCCCCGAAGCCCCCTCTCCCCATAGCACCCCTCTCCCGCTTATACCACAGTGTCAGCAGGTGTAATAGTCCTGTAGGTTTGAGCCTACCGATCCAAGACATGTACTTCACCCGGGGCCCGTTTCATAAAACTTTTCCAATTGTTGTAAGTGTCCAATTATTGTAACTACCATGGTAATGGCTAAAATGTTTGATGCTCATTGGCTGTTGCCATAATAGTTACAATAATTAGACACTAACAACAATTGGAAAAGTTTTATGAAACGGGCCCCTGGCCTCAGGTGAAGATTGGGGGCAATCACAGTGATCTTATTTGATCATTGCCCCTCTTTAAATTAAGAGTCCCCTCCCATATTAGGACGGGTCCCCCAAATACTCAGACTGGACTCACCAACTACTGTAGATATACAAAATACCCTTGTATTTGAGGTACATATACACTACCTTTAACTTACATGTACCTGTACCCTTCCCAGGATGTAATATTGTCATTTTACTTGTGAACTGTGTTAGTATGCTGCATGATGTTCTCTTGGTGTAAAAATGCTGCCTATTCCATTGTACGAAAACGTTATTTGGATTCAAAAGCTGAGTTATTATAAATTTAAATATTTTCCCAAGATGTTTATTTTTCACGGTTGAACCTGTTCCATTCAAGATTCTGAAATCCCCATAGACTTTGCACATAGCCCACCAGGTTCCCATACACAAGGGCTTAACATAAGTCAGAAGGGTTCATTGTATCAGTTAGCTACATGTATAATCAGAAGGCTGCATAAGAATTGAGTCACATTGAAAAACATCACTTGAAATATATGGTTAAAGTATTCACAATTATAGGCAGTACTTGAAATGTCACAATTCTTGGGTGAGGAAATATCGTACTGTTTGACTGTTTCATTTTGTTTTTAATCTCTACCTGCATACTAACCCTTCTGAAATGTATTTGTGTATATTTTGCAAATGAAAAAGAGTAAAGAAAATGGGATTTCTCAGGGACTCTGAATTCTCCCGGCGAAATCCCATTCCTTTTCTATTTTTCATTTATATTATATATTTCTGGTCAGTTTCTCTCTATGTTTGATTTTTGTTTGTATATATTTTGTAAGATATGATTAAACACAAATATTATGAAGATCATATGTTGAGGAAGTACACAATATGTGTGGGTTTGAACTGTACCCGATGACCATGGGTAATGATAATAATGTGCGCTTAGAAAACCTGTATTAAGGGTTACATAGAATGCAAGCTAATAAAATGTATTTTATTTGTAAATACGAGATGTTTATGTTGTTCGATTGATTTTTTCTAACATGAAGTCAGATTTGTTCTGTTTAGTACTTGAACATTATTGCATATATTATGTCCGACTTGATTTCTAGAAAATAGTGAAATATGTGAAATATTTTTGTTCAGTTATACTGATATTTATCAATACTGATTAAGTTGAACCACTGTCACTGAAATTTAGTCAAGTAAGTCCCGTATATTGTATTGAATAAATTCTCAGTTTATTACGGAGATCTGTTAAGAGTATTTTTATATTATCTAGTTCTAAGGTTGTAGAAAATTAAGTTTATACAGTATCTGTTAAACAATAAATATCAAACGTGTGAGAATAACATATATCTCAATGAAATATCTTACTATATTTGGAATGAAAGGTAATCTGTTATAATTCTCTTTTTAAATTTTTGAAAAGTTCTCATCTTTTGAAAAACATGATTTTTTTCATATGAACTCGGAGCAAGTTTATATCCATGAGAGTTTTTAGGCTCCATTGATAAAGTGTCAAGATTTTGTGTCAACAAATCTTAAATTTGTTGAGTATTTTGTTCACCAAACTTCGCTTCTGCCAATCACGGCATAGATGTGTCTCATTGCATGGCAGTATCAACATAACATTCTGGTTTTGAAAAAAAGTACTATCATTGGTACTATACTGGCAGATCATTCAAAAGTATTATAAATTCATAATATAGAATCAAAATTAAGTATTAGATGAATTATGGTATTTACTTTTTTTTGTACACAATACATCATGTTCAAACATTGTATTATGATGACATATTTTTCAAAATGTAGAATATATGGTTTTGCAGTGTAATAAGTGTGCCATATGAGTTCATAAATTTACTTCATAGCTCTTCACCCATTCCCTCTGAGATTTTGAACCCACTCGGTTCCTGTAGTCAAGGGGTTAAAGATTAATTTATTGTAAGTTCATTACAATATACAGAGTAATGAGTCCAGTTGCCATTTCAAGCATACAATGTATTCCTATTACTGAATAAATCATACTGAGGAATAAATCTTATACTAATATATGTTGCAAAAGCCGCGCTGCATTGTATCAAACATGTGTACATATATCCATGATTCAAGTGTTGTTGTTTGCACACTGCACATTCAGACTGCCCTGCCTTTGTAGTTTCAAAGTTTCATATACATGTACATATTCTTTAACTAAAATGAGAGCTTATTTGTTATTCAATCTAATAAAATATATTTTCTTCAATAGAACTTGATAAAAACTGCCACATCAGTACATTTGCAAGCGTAGAATGCTGTTCAATAAGTACATGTATGATTAAAGTTCTTTATTTTGTAGATGTAAAGTTCTGCTGTTATGTGATTTGCTTTAATACACTACTGGGAGATGTTGGCACAAAAATTATGAATTGATAATTTGAACATAAACTTATTTATTCAATAAAGTGATACAAAACTTGGACAACTCCAAGCAGAAGTACTGCATGTGTGCAGTAGGATATTGTAGAATGTTAATGGTAATTTATTGGAAAAGTAATATGTTAGGTGACCATATTTGTCTAGGTTTAATGGGTATGTGCCTTTCGTCACAAAACAAAGAGACATAATAATAACACCTTGATGTCAAATGCTTTAAAAACTAAGCCACAAAATAGGATTTAACGAATAATATGTAAGTGTTATAGTTGGATGTAGAAGCGGGAAAGAATTACATGTTGTATTAGGAATAAATGTACAGTTTAAGTATTTGTAAATTTATGTGTAAATATAAATCTATGAAAGCAAACTATATTTGAATAAACATAATTTTATGTCCATCAAATTCAATTGTGATGTAATTTCTTCATGTCTTGATGGTGATGATGATGATGGTGGTGGTGGTGGTGGAAAATGATCACATTACAAAATTCATGTGTCCTAAACACTAACATAAAATAGCCCTGGACAAGTTCACACCATGCGCATGTAATTATTCAGATATTACAGGCAGTTTCATAGCACACAAACGGATTTACACTGATAACGGAATAACTATTTTATAGACAACCAGCTTTTTTTTTCTCATTGTTTTTATTGAAAATGTAGTCGTTATTAACAAAGTACAGTCATGGAGCATCTGGGCAAAGGGGAGAATTTACCTAACATTTCTTGTTATTATCCCCTTCCCAGCGGCCACACTCACAATAACACACCCTCTATTCTACAGCCTTGTATCTGCTACAGTACATTTATATACAAACAAATTCTGCATCAATATTTTCTTCACACTTTTAGAATTATAGTACTACATGTACACGAAGGTACTAAAAACAATACAAGCATACATGTGTGTAAGCCACAAAAGAGGCATCCCCCATATTATGCTTATCCTATAGAATATAGAATCATTGGCCCAAATTCTCATTAGTGGCTCAATTTTAGTCCGGCCTAAAAAGACAGACTACCAGTAACCACTTAACCGCTTTTTACCAGTGGACCCATCGATTGTTGCTATTCGCCACCATAGATATTCTAATTGTTTCCTTTTATTATCCAGTCAATCCCTTGAGTTCTGCTCAGGAATTAGGACAAAGGGCTGCTTGCCATTTCAGTAACAGTATAACTGGTTACTAGTCATACAATGTCCTGGATGATCCAGGATGCAATTTTGCTGACGAACGACTAATGAAAGGAAACAAGTAGAATATCTCCAGTGGCGAATAGCAACAATCAATTGGTCCGCAGGTGCAAAGCGGTTTAACTGGTTACTGGTAGTTAATGTCTTTTTAGGCCAGACTAAATTTGAGCCACTGGTTTCTATGGAGATTGCATATTATACCAAAATTGAACCATCATTTTTATAGTTACTTACTAGATAATACTGTTCTATAAAGTTTGCTGTCATTGTAAGTACCATAGGCTAATAAACCCATTCAACATGCCCAGAGCATGTATTGTTTTGCAGTCCAAGAATGTTTTCTAAAACTATGTGAATTAAGTAATTCTTCCTAATACTGTTCTGTACTGTATAATAATAATAATGTCACGCGCTGTGATAGTCACGCAACGATCTATCAGATAACTGGTATAGTGTTTACTGTGATAAGTGCAATACGTATAACAAGTGGTTATTTTCACTCCAATAATTCTTAAAAAGTATTTTCAATTAAAGAGGTCTGTAAATCGCTGAATACAATATGCAGGAAATCAGATGAAAATACAAATAACAAAATATTCTGTGCCATGTTTGCCTCTGACGAAGATTCTGCTAGGCTCGACAGCTTGGGCCATATATTGACTCTCATTACAAACGTTTGTTTACACATTTAGATGCAATTTGCATATACATGTATCTTGCTATAAGGGAGAAAAAACAGGCCAAATTAGACCAAATAAAATTGACACCATATGCCTAATGTTACAGAAGACTCTGTTAAGTGTACAATAGTAATATTAATAATAATAATAAACCAAAACAGTACCCCTCATTATGACTGCATATTAAAACAAATGTTATAAACGCTCAGAAGAGAGTGTAATTTATTAATTACCTGGAAATGTGCAACGTTGCGTTATGCATTTTAGTAGATTTACCAGACTATTAAAAAAAATAAAGGAAAAATTCTTTGGTCCAAACTGTTATATTAAGTAGAACAATAATACTTCTTTGAACTTGCTTCCCACATGTGCAGTGAATCTGCTATTCTAGATGGATATAAAGGTTTTTTCTTGTAGTTACTGCTTATAATAAATATCATCCCCTAAAACAGCAGTTTCTTAGATAGTACACACATTTGTAAAATGCATACACAAATACATGTATTACAGCAGCAAATGAGGGATTTCAAGTTGGAAGCCACATTCAACAAAAGAGTAAAAGTTCATAACAAAACATGATATTGTGTAATAGTACTACAGTCTACATGTATGTGCATTCAAGAGCTAAAAGATCCCCAACTCAAACAGTACTATATAGACAAAGCAATAGTACTTTGTCAAAGCATATCTGGTATATACATGTATGTATATATGTTTATTTATGTTTACTATATGATTGTGTTTTTGGCGTGCATATGTTTCATTGATGCATGGATAAGCGATGCAAGCCTCATCATATTTGAAGTTCATAATTCACAAGATTTTTGCAACATAATAAAATAATAAAATTATAAACTTTGGAACACATTTTAGAATATGTATTTTAACTAGATGTTATAATAATATTAATATGATTTTGAGAAAATAATGACCAGTGTATGTACGGTAGTATTTTGGTAGATATGTTGTAGATACTGGTACATGTGTGTACATTTACAATGAAATTACTGCAGAAATATTTACAACAAATAAAGGACAAAAATTATGATATGCACAGAAAACAGTTTCTGCTCTTTAACTGCTAGTGGCAGTGAAGTAAAAATTAAAATTCCTGGAAAAACAGGAATTGTTGTTCATATAAATATTAAGAGGATCTTTGTACAGAAAACAGAAAAAATAAGCCTGTAATTAAAAAATTGTTTGGTTACAAGAAATTATTACTAATGAAATATATCACACAAATCAAACAGAGCATGTATAAAACAAAGAGAAATCTATTTTATTCCTTAATGTGAGTTGAAATTAACAATGGTAATAGACTTTGAGTGAAGCATTCAGACCCCTGCGGCCTGCACACAGCTTTGTTAAATGACACTAGCATGTACCCAAAATGTTTCCTTGATCTACCCCCCCCCCCCCCCCATGCATTTTGTGACTAACGTGTATTTCATTGTTGTTCAAAATGGCAGACTCTTAATACCAAGTCTAACTTATTCCGATAGGTATTGGTTATCCATGTTATTTGGGGCCGTTTCATTGCCAACCATCAGATGAAATACATGTATGATGAACCTGTGATGGGCAGGAACAAGTGATTATATAATGATATGCTACTTAGTGAAATGGGTCCAGATCCATCTACAGGGTATGCGAGATTTCCATTCCTTTCGATTCAAACACAGTTAAAACGTCTACGTAGAATGTTCCCTATGGAAAATGACAAATACTCTTTGCCTTAGTTTAAAGGGGAAGGAACTCCTAGCCTTTTGACTTACTGGATGTGATGAGATTAACTCTTGTCATTTCTAGTCACTTATTTCCTCATGAACATTCCCAATAATGAAAATAATCAATATTTTATGGCCCACTGTCGTCTGCTTTCAATGCCAACAGGAGGCGGCCATTTCTTCAACTTCTCGCGGTGAAATGACGTGTCATTGAAAGCAGACGACAGTGGTCCATAACATATTGATTATTTTTGTAATCGGGAATATTCATGAGGAAATAAGTGACTAGCAATGTTAGTAGTTATGCTCTCATCACATCCAGTAAGTCAAAAGGATAAGGGTTAATTCCCCTTTAACGTGCATGCGGTTAGCCATGGGTAAAATATCTATCAGAAGCATAGACTAACTGCATTGACGTAACAAAGACCATAACCGTATGTTCACTTGTACATACAAGTACATATATAAAAAAAACAATATCTACACATAAGTACACATTAGTAAAATAATAAAAAATTAAAGAAATACAGACAATTCAAATAGTTTCTAAATGTACAATTCTTAAATATACCCATAATTAGAATCACTTTGGATAATACATTTGATTTCCATACAGTACATGACATATCAAATTTGCAGTAAAAACTGTACAACTTCTTCTTTTTTCATTCATTTTCTGTTTGAGTTTCAAAAGGTTGTTATCTACACATTTCACTATTTGGCAAATTTGTAGTTCTGTTAAATACGAAACTAATACAGCTACTAAAACAGACTAAAATGGAAATAAAAATACTGAATTTGGACACTGTATCTCTTCCTGCCATACTATTGAAATGAATTATCAAAAGATGGAACCTTTAAAAAGGAATAATTATCATGATTATCACTGACTTTTTAAATTGCATTTTCATTATTTTATTAGTATTGTTATTATGAGATTACCTCCGTTGATTGTTAAGAATTTATCTTTATTTTTACTCCACTAAAAATTATAATCCATTAAAAAATGTATTCAATTTAATTTTCACACTAATAGGGAAAAAGATTCATATGCACAATTACTGAAATTGATATACTAGACAAGTTTGAGTATACTCAGCGTTCAAATGTTATCAGTGAAAATTTGTTGGAGTTGATGCTAAGCTAACTTATGGCTGGTAACTTGAAACAAGGGAATACATTCAAGGTTCATTCAGAGATGTTCAACTAATTTACACTCTACAAATTAAAGTCACTCCATAGTCATAACAAAGAGGGCGCTTTTGACAAACTCACCGGGCATTGACATGTGCCATAAGGACGTATGCATTTTGTCTATTGAGAACAAGAAGGGCGCTAGGTCACTTTCTGCACTCTGAAAGTTTGGGAGCCTTGTAGAGAAGCTCTATTTTGTTTTTGAATATTCCCCAAATTAAATGTTAATGAATATGGTGTTTTATGATGTAAACACCTTTGTCACATTATGTAGATATTCAACTTACTTGTTTTACAAATGTAGCTTGACGTTTCAATTGAAGCATCAATTTCACAATCAGATGAATCTTATCAAGGATTGTTTCTATTATATTAATATATTACTTGTTATTAAGCGTGATATTGTGAACCCAAGGCAATTTTCCATATTTTTTGGACCAATAAAATATTGAATCAAATTGTATGAGAAATAATAATTATCTGACAATTTGGCATCGGATAGGGAAGGGTCCGACCTACATGATGTCAAGCAGAACTGAATTTAGACACAAATGTACTTAACGCCCTTCTCACTAACACCCAACAATGTTTACTTTGATATGCGCAGTTCTAGTGGCATGTGTAAACACGTCAAAACCTGGTGAGCTACAAATGTATAAGTGAAGCGCCCCCTTGAGTTGGACGATCCAGCCCCTTTAACCTTCTCAAGCTACTATACACACGCTACAGAGTTGTTACCTACATCTTACATTTGTACATCGCAATGTCATCATACATATTTACAAGCAGCTCAGGTATATATAGATAATAATTATATATAGATATGTTTTTACATCTTGATAAAAAATTGGCACTTTTTATATCAAATCCGTTCAGTTTTCATAAAAGCTTCCCCACATCCTTCGCTACATACATATTTACAAAATGTACCTCAGCGTAAAAAAAGACCTCTTTGTTTCACGCAAAAGTACGAAGCATATCTTCATTTAAGTACATTTTTAGCATAAATAACTGCATATACAGGTTCCAAGTAATATATTAATACAGCCCCCTTTTCCTTCAATATGCATACATGTACTAGTAAACAATAGCGATGTGGCAGTATGTATGTTTAAAGCATTGTACATATTACAGTTCCATGATGTCTTTCAGTTTACTTTTAATATTCATTTAATCGTCTACGGTAATTTCATAAATTGGGATGTTTTATGATTCCATTTTCCTTACCTCCCTATAAACATAATGCATCTAATTTCTCAACAATTAGTTTGACATAAAACTTTCGAATTGAATTGAATTTAAATGCATGTTGTTCTCTTTTTTTAGTACTCATCAATGGAACTTAAAATATAAGACAAAATAGAGATTTCTTTCGAAAGAAAATAATCCTATTACTGATGATCAAGTGTATGACAAGTACTGAAGATCTAGTAAATCATTTGTTTGATAGAAACATAGAATAATGATGTAATATTTGGTTGTTTTAAGTAAATAAGTTAGCTAGTACAATGTATAGTACTAAACAGTAGTTATAACATCATGTTTAGTCTAAGCACACACATTATTTTTAAAGTACTTGAACCAGTAAGGAAATCATACACAATCCCTTCAAATATTTGTAGAGATCAAAATTCCTCTAAGCAGATAACTTAATCCTTATCACCCCCTCTCTTTTGTAGACAATGTTACCATTCTCCGTAAAGAAAATGATATACAACAATATTTCTACAAGAAAATTATGTTGTATTGTTATTTCTCTATGCATTTCATGATGAACTTTTTGTTGTGGCATGAATTTCCCGGTAGAAGCAGAAATCAATTGTTGTAATCATCACTCCAAAGATATCTGGTTGACTATTTCTTTTTCATCTTGTTCCATAATGATGTTGTGGTGATGATTACGATGGAACTGGTTGTAATGTTGATGCCCCAAGTCGTAATCCTTAAGTCAACTACAGTTAAACCTGTCTTAGTGGCCACCTGTCTATAGTGGTCACAAAGGGTGATCCCCTACAGAGGGAAAAGCAGCGTTATGGAACCTGTCTATAGAGGTCACCTGTCTCCAGTGGCCACAGGTTTGATTGTACATATGATTCAGCTTACCAACCCCGCTGGCAGTTTTCATAGGAATTCGGTTGTGCGACATTTTGTTTTCCTTCACGGCAGTTGCACCCCAGAACATTTAAACCATTCATAATCTTCTTGATAACAGCAATGTCCCCCTACCCCCAATATGAGAACACAATCTGGTTGCCTTCACACTACCATATCTACTTGAAGCTTTGTACAACACCAGTTGTGCGACTTTACAGCTCTGTAATCTTCACAGCAGCAACAACCGCATACAAATAGTTGAAGAAAAAAAACACCAACAACCGATGTCTGTTGATCACTACAACCGTCATGGAGTTTCGCCAAATACAGAAATCAGCACATGTTTTACTACCGACATGGAGTTTCCATCAAGTTCAGAATGCAACATCTGTTTGACTCGCAAACAGAAACATTTGTCATAGTTCATGAGAATGGCTTGCACTTCTTGACTTGACTAGATCTTGAAGTCAATCTCCTGTATTTTGCAAGCGTCTACTTGACGCAGAGGGCATTCAGAATGCAATATCTGTTTGACTCGCAAACAGAAGTGTGTCTGTCAAAGTTTGTACGAATCACTAGGGGTCCTTATCTTGACTAGATCTTGAAGTCGCTCTCTTGTATCTTAGCTAGCGTCTTCTTGACGCGGAGGGACGTGACACGAGCCGCTGGATTCTGGTTCCAGCATTCCGACATAACCTTTGATACTGTTCGCAGAATCTGAAAAGGTTATAAGGAAGCAAGGAGAATAATTAATAACAATTCAAATAATACATCACAATAATATATTGAATATGCATAGAATGCTCAAAATTAGCACAGGCATGCTCTGGGCCACCCAAATGTATTGGTGATAAATTCTACTGGCTCAAATTATAATTGTTTGGGGGGGTCTTATTCATCCCCAAATTTGTTTTTTCCCTTGTGTATTTTTAATTGTGTACTCGAGTTGCAGTGGACTATTTGACTGGCCTTTCGGAGCCCCTTTAACCAATTTCAAGACTGAATGATTTAGGTACAACTTGCATACTCCATATTTAGACCCAAGCTCAAGTATTTTCAGGACCAGTCCTGAATGGGTTAAAACTTTGGGCCCATATTTATTAAAGCCTGCTAGCTTAGTTCCTCGCTAATTCTATTTTGGATGATGTGGCTAAGAATTATATGCAATATCTTTTAGTTGCTAACAAAGATTAACTTAGTGGGTACCTAAGGCTTACCCAGTTGACCCTAGTTGAGGACTAGGAAAACAGTTTGTTGCTCGATAAACTGCACATTAAAAAAACACTTAGCGAGGAACTAAGCTAATGGGGTTTCATGAATAGCTAGTGGGGTTTCATGGCAAGTGTCTTCACATCTGCATTATAAATGTAAAGAAAATGAAGAGACAGAAACTTACATCATCCCCACTCCATCTGTTGGGTATGTCTGGTCTCCTCCTCTCTACAACTACCACCCTCCTCATGTCATCCAGGCTGGGCTCCAGGGGGACCGCATCATAGAACGGCAGCTGACACTCCTCGACGATACCTGGTGGAAAATATTTGATAGACAAATAGAGTTATAGATTGTTGACAAATCAACGGGGAGATAAATACATGAACACATGCACTGTATTTAATAAGGTAGCTGATATTTAAAAAAATACGTAATAAGGATATGAAAAGAGATTAATTATTTACAACATATAATGCCTTCAAATAGAAGTCAGACTCTTGTTGAGATAATAATAATAATAATATGAACATTTATATAGCCAGCTACTATAAATATATACTCTACTGCGCTTAAATAATTATTAAAAATATTATTACCCATGGTCATCAGGTACATTTCAAACCCACACAATGAAATTGCATACTTTCTCAACTCCCCGGGGAGCATACTAGCCGAGCTGCAACTGATGATGGCGCTACAGGCTAATTAACACCCGACCATGGTACCCATTTATACACCTGGATAGAGAGCAGCAATTGTGGATTAATTGTCTTGCTGAAGTACAAACGCAGTGGGCCTACACAGGGTTCGAACTCGGGATCTCACGATCGGAAAGCGCGCTCTACCAATCTTGCCACACCACGTCCATGGTTTAATTTGATTTCTCCTTATTGCTTTAAGCAACTAAATAACTACAAATTTACAACAAAATAATACAGGTATATTAATACTGGGTAAATATACCACAATCCAAACAGACACATATGTTTAATGATTGAAAATGAGCAAATAAAAATGGGCTTCGCCGGGAATCGAACCCGAGACCTCAATCATTTAAAATATTTCTAGTCAGTTTCCTTTATGTTTGAATTCAGACACATATTTTTGATACATACATGTAGAACAAATGTCAAGCCACCTACCTCTTGTAACACATCTCCTTGCTATTTCCCAGAGCACCAGACCGAAGGAGTACATGTCGGCCATCTTGTACGCATCAAAAGAGTTACGCATCATTGTGTCATCCAGAATTTCCGGAGGGAGGTACCGCCGCGTTCCTATCCTTGGGTTCGAGCCAAGATCGATCTCATTGCTTTCACTATAAAGAAGAGAAAGATAAGTGTATGGAATGTTTAAGACATACATGTATTCTTTAGTCACCAATTATTGTTAAAGGATAATGATAGATAAGTGAACATGAATTGTTTGAGAAACATTTTTGACAAGCTGCGTATCATTGTTTCTTGAAGGATTTCTGGAGGGAGGTATACCGCAGCATTCCTATCCTTGGGTTGGAGCCAAGATCAATCTCATTGTTGGGTAGAGAGTTGATACAAAGAGAGAATGAAGAGAGAAAAGTGAGCAAAGTTCAAAAACAGAAGATGTTAAAACAATGTTTTTGACAAGCTGCGCAGTGCGCATCATCATGTCATCCTGAATTTCCTGAGAGAGATATACCGCCGCATTCCTGTCCTTGGGTTTGAGCTAAGATCAATCCCATTGCTTTTACTATTGGGAAGAGAGAAATATATGGGGGATTTAAAGAAATATTTGTGACAAGCTGCACATCATTATTCTTCAATTAAACCTAGCAGTATACATGGATGCCAAGTTTCTTTCCTTGAGGTTGAGCCAACTTCAATCTCAGTGCTCTTACTATTGAGAAGAAAGAGATAAGTGTAGGGGAGATGCTCAAGAAATATTTTTGACGAGCTGCACATTAGCATTTCATCTGTTGAGAAACAGAATGGCGCTAAGCCACCTTTAGTACTTTATGTTTTAAGTTGAGGTGCCTCGTAGAAACTAAATAAGCTCCATTTTGCTTTTTATCAATATCTCACAATTTAGAAATAATCATTATCATCAAATTCGGCATCACATAGAGGAAGCTCCACTCTATAAGATGGGACATGAATGCATAGCTCAATTTAGCCCAAAACAGACAAAACACCTTCCCACTCTCACACGATAATTTCTTCAATGATTTCTTCAAGGATTTCTGGTCAGGAGTTGATGCTGCCATCTTATCCTTGGGGTAAATCCAACTGACAATTGACAATATCTTGTCAACTTTCACTACAATGAAGAGAGACAACGGAACAGCCCTGGATGTTTCAAACATTTTCAGATAAGCTGCCAATTTATGTTTACCATGTAGCCAAGAATCCTGGAGTGGTATTCTATAAGGATCTAAAGATTGATGCTGATCATAAGATCAACTTTGTTATTCTTTTAGTTACTCTTAAGATACACTTTAAAAGTTGCTCTTAGTGTATGTAAATTTGATATGACTAAAACACCAGGGGGGTGTTTCACAAAGGTCCTAACCTAAGTTGAACTTAACTCTTAAGTTGAACTTAAAATGTATGGAAAGCCATTAGTTGCTTTGAAAACAAATGTAAAAGTACTTTTAAAAGGCATACAATGTTGTTTCAAAATTGCTAATATTTTTATATTATCAAGGAGCTCTTATGTTCTTGATGCAACATTTATGAAAAGTCTAATATAATGATATCATTGTAAAGCGCTTAGAGATGATTATCAATCATATTAGGCGCTATATAAATCAAGTATGTTATTATTATTATATGTAGTTTTACCCCCATGATAAAAGCAACCTCCATATCAAAATGGGGGAATGTAAACCAGAACCAGAACCAGAAGCGTACTGTCAGGGACATGTCTGAGATGACCCACGTGCCGTTCTTGCGAACCAAGACGTTAATGCTCTTGAGGTCATGATGGTGGCTATCTCATTAGCATGTAGTTTTACCCTAATTCTTTCCCATGCTAAAAGCAACATCCATTTTGTAATGGGAGGATGTCAATGATGACCTTGACTAGCAGGCTCTGCTTTTGCTGGTTCTTTTTTACCAACTAAAATATTCTATTAATTGTGATTACTCTGTGTGAGTTATGTTATTTGTTGTAATATTGTTTGGTAAATGAATTTCATTTCAAATGAAACCAAGCAAAGACACTCACCTAAGGAAGCGTGCTGCAAGGGACATGTCTGAGATGACACATGTGCCGTTCTTGCGAACAAGGACGTTAGTGCTCTTGATGTCTCTGTGAGCGATAGCAGGCTTGCCCTGCATACCGCAGATCTCCGTGTGAAGGTGAGCGAGTCCGTTGGCCGCCGACGACGCAAGACGGAGCATGCTCTGGGAATCCAGGATGTTGATGCGAAGGAAGTCAGCGAGGGAGCTGTGCTCGTGGTACTCTGTGATGAGGAACAGTTGTGTGTAGTTGCCGCTGCCTCGGATGTCGGCTGCGATGAAACCTGGTTGGGACAAACACAGAGGTGCAACGATTATTTATAAGGATGATAATAAGAATAGAGAAAAATTGACCAGAAATATATAATATAAATGAAAATGAGTAAAGAAATTGGGCCTCCCTGGGAATCAAACCTGAGACTTCCCGATTGCTCCACAAGTGCTTATTTACTGGAATTATAATACAGAAAACTGTCCAATTAAAAAAGAGACTGACATTCTGTGATGAGGAACTACTGTGTGTAGTTGCCGCTGCCTCAGATGTCGGCTGGTATGCCAGAGTGGGAAAGATAATTTACAATAATAAGTATACTATTTATCATTTATCTAATGAAATAATAGACATTCTTCAAACAAAATACAATAAGTTGGTACAAGTGTAAAAA